>PVIH01007337.1:0-101460 GCA_004025045.1 Sigmodon hispidus
GAAGAGACCTTGAATAAGGATATACAGGGATGGAAAAAAAAATTCAGAGGGAAAGATGAACACAAAGAAAATATATGTGTAGCAATCTTATTTGTATTTCCACCCTTGATAAGCCATGCTTATGATTCTTATCCTCTGTATAGTTATTGTTAACTCTTCCACATTTTAAATTCTTTTTACTGTGTTTTTTTTTTTTTTTGATAAATACAAAATAAAGAAGGGAAAAAAAAAAGAAAATTGCATACTCATCGCCTCTGTGCGGAACTTATGAAAAAAAAAAATGGCGATTGTCAAGGAAACAATCCCCATCATGTAGTGAAAGGATTGTTTGCTATCCAGCTATGGACCCTGCATACATAACTTCACCATCACCAACTATATAAGAATCCCAACCATCCAAGCACTCTGAATTCCCTCCCTGTTGCCTCTTGGCAGTAAGTTCCAATAAACTCTTTGCCCTTCCATGTCCTAAGTAACTCCTTTCCTGCCCCTGTCACTAGGCTTCCATAGGATGTCTTGTCATAGGACAGCAGTCTGTGGGGTTTTAGTTAGCTTCAAAGTCACCCTCTGTGTGATAGGAAGTCTGACTGGTGAGTCTCATCTAGCTCTCCTTGGCTCTCCATGTCTTCCCTTCAGCTTTCTTCTCTTTTTATAACTTCCTTCTCTCTTCTTTTCTGATTTACAAGGTGTCATTGGGCAGCCCATCCTGCCCTTGAACACTAGACCCTCCTGCAGTAGTCGGCTGGACTCTGGAGGACTAGGTATACAGGCCCATGCCACACCCTCTTTTATCTTCTTGCTCACTGTAATGGCTCCTTATCATTTAGGAGGGGATGATTTTAGAGATAGTTAAGTTTGCTTTTACTAGAAAGGAATATTGGTCTTCTACCATCTGCTCAGGATATTACATCTTTTCTATTTGTTGTTGTTGTTTTTCAAGACAGAGTTTCTCTAGGTAGCCCTGGCTGTCCAGGAACTCACTCTGTAGATCAGGCTGGCCTTGATCTCAGAAATCCACTTACACCATCATGCCTTGGCTTTTGTTTTTCCTTATTTCTTTTCCTTCTTTTTTTCCTTACCTTCTTTATTTCTATTTTCCTTCCTTCCCTCCTTTCTTCCTTTTTCTTTTTTAATAGACAAGGTCTGGCTGTGTAGCCCAGGCTGGCCAGATCCTCTGGCCTCCACCCCAGTAAGTGTCAGAATTATACCTGTGTAACATCATTCCCTGCCTACTTCTTTTCTTGGCCAGAAATAATAATAATAATAATAAAAAACCCTTTTCATAGTAAATTGTTTCCTGGTCTTATTAATGGTTTTAACTTGTGAGAAGAAGGCAATAGTCTTGCTCTATTGCCCAGTTTAGTCTCCTGGCCTCAAGTGATTCTTCAATGCACAGCTCTACATTTCATTGTGAATATCTAGTCAACCATGAAAGTTTTCTCCAAATATATTTGTAATACAGGAAACTGCCAGGTGTGAAGATGAACTAGGAGCTAAGTATAGTGATGTGTATCTGTATTCTTACCAAATTCACTGGAGGCAGAAGGATCTCAAGTTTGAAGTTACCTTGGGTAACATAGCCATATATCAATATGCCAGCCCAAGCTATGGACTAAGACTACCCCCAAAAAAACAAAAAACAAGTAAGTACTGGGCTTATCACGTATTTTCCACCATAAGATTTATTTCAGACCACACCATGCCTACCTGTGTAAAGCAATTATTGAACTGGTTAGTAAACAGCGCTAACAAAATACAGGTTTGGTTTTAAGATAGATATCTCTAGACTATGTCTCTAAGAGCATACTCCCATGAAACCTGTTACTCAGTGGGGCAAACATTTACCGACTTTGTACTCATCTACATATCAAGCAGTAATTCAACTAGTATTTTTTTTCTTCCAGTACTGAGAATTGAACTGAGGGTCTTGAACGTTTCCCCTAGCCCAGGCAAGTCTTGGACTTAGAAGTCTTCTGCCTTAACCTCATAAGTAGCTGGAATTATGCATAGGTACTGCTAAATCTGGCTAACCAGTATTTTTTATACAATTTCTCCAGATTTCTTTTGTATATATTTATGTTTAAAATAATCTTAGTCTTGGATAATTGAAGTTTTGTAAGTTTCCTGGAAGCAGCAAGAAGATTGAGTAGATTTAGAAGAATGACTAAGAGCCACCATTGATGGCACATACTTGTATTCCATATACCTAGAATACTTTTTTGCCTCTGTTTCTGGAGATTGGACCCAGGGATTGGATTATACAAGGCAAATACTCTATTACTGAGCTAAATGCCAAACAGGAAGTATTAATAAATAGCTGTAGGCTGTGCATAATTGAATATAATTATAATCCTAGTACTTTTGAGGTAGAGGCAGGAGTATTAAAGATTCAAGGTCATCCTTGGCTACACAACATGTTGAGGGCAGACTGGGTTAAATGTAACACTGCCTCAAAACAAACCAAAATAAAAAGAATGATAATTTTAAAAATGAAACAAAATTTGTTGGATGGATGGGTTGAGTAGGTTTTTGTTTTATTTTGTTTTTATTTATTACATACTAACCACAGTTTCCCTTCTTTCCCTCCTCTCACACCGAAGCTTCCTCCTACCCCACCCCATCCACTCCTCAACGAGGATAAGGCCTCCCATGGGAAGTCAAAAGGTCTGGGATATCAGGTTGAGACAGGACTCAGCCCCTCCTCCTTGTATGAAGGCTGATCAAGGTATCTCCTGTAACAATAGGTTTCTGGTTGGCCTAGTACCAGACCACCTAGCCCCATGGTCTGAATTCGCCTGCCTCCACTTATCTGGGCCAGCAATCCCAAAGTCCCAAAGAAATACACAGCCACTTATATTAATTTCATCCTGCCTGGCCTATGTTTCAAGCATATTACTAGCTAGTTCTTTCATCTTAATTCAACCCATTTTTATTAATCTATCTTGCCATATGGGCTGTGGATTACCTGTATTACTGTTACATGTTAATTCCTGGGAGGATGAATTGTGCCTCTGTCTGACTCCACCCTCTTTCTGGTACCTATGTTCCTATTTCCTCCCTACTTCTATGGTGCCTTCCATAGCCAAAACAGTCCCTTTATTTCAAACATATAGAAAGACATTCCCACATCAATCCTCTATACGGAATGGGCTCCAAAAAGCCAGTTCATGCACTAGGGATAAATCCTGGCCCCATTGCCAGAGGCCCCAACAACTACTCAAGCCACACAATTGTCGTACATATTCAGAGGGCCTAGTTCTGTCCCAATGCAAGTTCCCTAGATGTTCAGTCCAGAGTCAGTGAGCTCCCAGTAGCTTGGGTCCAGTAGCTTGGGTCAGCTGCCCTGTGGGTTGCCCCATCATGATCTTGAACTCTTTGCTCATATAATCCTTCCTCCCTCTCTTCGACTAGACTCCAGGACCTGGTCCAGTGCTTAGCTGTGGGTCTCTGCATCTGCTTCCATCAGTTGCTAGATTTTCTTCACTATTGCTTGGAGCATTAGCTGGAGTTATCCTTGTAGATTTCTGAGAGTTTTCTAGCACCTGATTTTTCCTAGCCCCCAAATGGTTTCCTCTGTCAAGATATTTATTTCATTATTCTCCCTTTCTGTCTCCTCCCCCAACTCAACCATCTTGTTCCCCTATGTTTTCTTCCTATCTTCCTTTATCACACACACACCTCATGCTCCCAATCTGCTGTGAAATCTTATCTATTTCCCTTCCTAGGGGCATCCATGAAGGTCTCTCTTAGGGTCCCCCTTGTTACCTAGCTTCTCTGGGGTTGTGGATTGTTATCCTGGTTATCCTTTGCTTTATGCCTAATATGAGTGTGTACATACCATGTTTGTGTCGAGTGTTTTTAATGCCTGAGGGATTGTGTTAAAACAGTATTTCATCTAATTTGTCTTATAGTTCTCTGAAGTATCATTACTGCATATTGTAAACGAAAAAACTGATCCTCTGAGAGAGTAAACAGATTGCCTAAGGTCATGAATGTGCAGTGTGAAAAGATCTGACTTTAAATTATCTGATTTACAACCTATGTCTCCCTTCATGTATATTATGTATGTATATATATGCACATATACATGTATATATACTTATTTTTAATTTTTTCCTTTTTTTCTTTCTTTCTTTTTTTTTTTTTTTTTTTAAAAAGACAGAGTCTCACTATGCTTAGATGCCTAGAACTCACTATGTAGACCAGGCTGGCCTCAAAGTTACAGAGATCCACCTGCCTTTGCCTCCCAAGTGCTGGGATTAAAGGTGTATGACACTGAGCCTGGAAACATTTTCTTTAATTGTTTGTGAACTAGGGACATAGCTCAGAGGAAGAGTGTATGTTTGGTATAAATAAGGCCAGCCTCAAAAATATTTCACCCATTTTGTAGTTTGTCTTTTCTGGTTTTCTGGCAGAGATAGGAATCAAAAAAAAAACCCTCCTACCTGCTTCTGCTACACAAGTGTACCACTGAACCATATCATCAGACCAGTATTTTTTAAAAATGAAAAACATATGCACATCATAAAAAGCACTAGAAATGTTTATAGCAAACTATTAACACTGATAAATGGTGACCCAGTAAGGTTATAGCGAATTTTTGAACCAGGTTCAAGGTACCAGGTTGTTTGTGCATTTTTGCTTATTTGCTTCTTTGTTTCTCATCTATATGTAATTTCATGTTTCCAAAGTATCATAAATGATTTCTCTAATAAAATAAATGACTAAGGTGCTGTTGGAGTGCAACATAACTTAATGGGAAGAATTTGCCTAGGCCAACTCTACCAAAACAATCTTTTTGGTTGACTTTCTGTCCATCACAGCCTCTACCCATAAAAGACAATGTGTAGCTCTTGCCTTCCAAAAAGAATGAAGAGGTCTCTTTGGCCATCTCACAATTCTGCGTCACACCTGCTTTCTACTCTTTCTTAGCTGCTGATTCTATGCTTATCTTCAAGCTCACTAGTGAGGGATCTACTTTATTTCTCCCCCATTTTGGGATAGAACACTACCTAGAGCACATGACAAATGACCAAAGATATCAATGGAATTCACAAATCTTAAAGTATAAAAAGTAGGTTTGTCTTTACATTCTCCTCTGCCTTTCTTCTCAAGCGATGAATAGCATAGGTTTGTTCATGGACTCTGCCATGGCCGAGCCAGTCTCCATTGCCCTTTATCTCCTACGGCTAAGAGCAGTAGCCACTAAGTGTGAAAAATCAAAACAAAGCACTTTACCGTCTCCCCAATGGAGCGGAAGCAGTGAAGCCCAAATAATGCTTAGTTACCAAAAGCCACGCCAGGTGGCTAATCGAAAGGGTATTGATTTTAGCTAGTAAATAGCCCTTAATATAGTTGGAGCCTGGGTTGAATATGCAGCCTGGTAATTAGCTAATAAAGCATATAAGGGCTGGAGAGGCCTGGCGCAGTGGGAAGGGCAGCAGCCTGTCACCTGGGAGGCTGGCCTTGGTTAGACACCTCCTCACAGTGAGGACTCAGTTATCTTCAGGAAAAACTATAAACCTATGGCAGGACGTGATAGAGAAGTAAAAGCAGTTGTAAATGCTCTGCAAATAGTGCAAATGCTAGAAATACTTCCTGAAGACAGATGTTGCAGTTTAGTAATATAAAGTGGGAATGTTTTAATAACTATTTTAGATTGTTAGGATAATGTTTAGTACCCTAGGGTAATTATTAAACAATTCTCAGTTTGTTAAACCACCTGATACTCAGATAAATCCATAGCCTGATTAGTTTTCATATTATCCTTCAATAGCCCAACAACAGGCAAGTGGGGTGGGGGGGAATGTATATGAATTAGCTGGAAATCACTTTGAGAAAGGAAAAGTCAAGAACACAGAAGGAAACAGGTTATGGTTCAAAGGCCCTAAATCTAAACTACCAAATTAAAAGCCTAGGGACTAACTCTTGGTCTGGTACAAATATCTTCAATTCTAGCACTTGGGAGGTAGTGGCAAGTAGATCATTGTGAGCAGGACTGGAAAGAAGTAGGATCATAGAACAGGAGGACCTCATATGAGTATCAGGTCCCTCTCTGGGTTTGAAAGAGGAGACATAGTTAAGGAGAGGCCCTCACCGAAGGCTGTACCGTGAGTTTGAACCTGAAACATCCAGACAAACCTCTTTCCTTTATAAAGTTAACCTGTCACAGTTGTTTTATTATAATAGTGAAATAATAAACCAAATTTTAATATTGGTTAAATAAAACAGTATTTAGAGGGTTCCAATAATCTTTTCTTATTAAGTGTATATGTGTATGGGGGTTGTAAATGTGAGTTTAAGAACCTAAGGTGGCCAGAAGACATCACATCTCCTGGAACTAGAGTTGCCAGCCACTCTAAACTGACCACTGTGAGTGGGTACAGAAAATCAAGTCCACCAGAAGAGCAGGAAGTGCTCCTAAGTACTAAGCTATCTCTCCTGGCCCTCAAATTTGAATTGTTCAGTGTGATAAACATTTCTAGTATATAAGAAATAGTCTTTGGTTTCCCCCTTCTTTTTTTCTTTTCAATTTAAGGAAATTTTATCAGTGGGGCCAGGCATGCATGATGGCAAACACCTTTAATTTAAGGATTTGGCAGGCAAAGGCAGGAGAATTTCTTTAAGTCCAAGGCCAGTCTGGTCTACAGAGCTAGTTCCAGAACAGGCAAGGGCTACACAGAGAGACCCTGTCTCAGAAAAACAAACAAACAAAAAGAGCAACTTGAGCACCTGGATGCATATATTTGGTCAACATAGTGGTATTATTGTTGACCGTCTTTCCTTTTAGATTTGCTTGGTATTTCTTTTTTTTTTTTTTTTTTTTTTTTGAGTTAGCCCTCTAAATACTGCTTTATTTAGCCCATATTCAAATTTCCTATATTGGTTTATTTTCCCATTATTATAATAAAACCACAGAGGCAGGTTAACTTTATAAAGGAAAGAGGTTTGTCTGGATGTTTCAGGTTCAAACTCACGGTACAGCCTTCGGTGAGGGCCTCTCCTTAACTATGTCTCCTCTTTCAAACCCAGAGAGGGACCTGAAAGTGAAGGAGAGGGTCACAGAAGGAAAGAGGAAGCCAGAGGGACTAGGAGGAATTGGGATTAGTCTTCATAAAGTCTCTTCATGCCAAGCTAATCAGGGCCCTGGAAAAGCACTTTAAAGACAGAAGGTATATCCCCCAACTGACTAAGACACTCATATGAGGTCCTCCTGTTCTATGATCCTACTTTTTTGAATCCTACAACCATGATGATCAAGTTCCCACAGACATTTGGGGCCAAACTGCGTTCAATAGAAAACTGTCTGCTAAATATCTTTTCCATCCAGTTTTAATAAGCTGGGCCTGAATAAAACCATTTTGTCATATCATGGACATTTCTTATTCTGGGCCAGCCCTTCTCTACCCTTCACTCTATGTCTTCTGTGGGGCTATCTTGTCAATAGGAAGGCTGTCAGTTGTCTTAAGGATTCAAATCCAAAGGATTAATTAATTCATATGAAATATTAGAGCAAAAATAATTTTTGCTTGCTTTTACAGAACAGAATTTTATACAGAACAGAATTTTATACAGATCAGTCTGGCTTCAAACGTTCTGTGTAGCCAAAAGTGGCCTTGAAATCCTGATGTTAATGACTCTGTCTCACCAGAGCTACAATGGCAGCATCAAGCCGTCACACCCAGCTAAGGCAAAAGCAATTCAGAGGTGATTTAGGGGACTCCAGGTC
Source organism: Sigmodon hispidus (assembly GCA_004025045.1). NCBI lineage: Eukaryota > Metazoa > Chordata > Mammalia > Rodentia > Cricetidae > Sigmodon > Sigmodon hispidus. Next base: position 7,730 of record PVIH01007337.1, read on the forward strand.
AGCTAAGGTGGTGTGTAATGTCTGGTTGCCTTAGCCGATCACACCAAGTTTAATTGCAGGCTAAGGTCAAGTGTGGCATTTCTAACTTTAATCTTTCAGTGGGCAATCACTGACACACCTATGTACCAGGCACATAGGGTATATGCTCGAGTTGCACATCTACCTTAACCTTAACATGTGATACATCTTCAGGTCAAGGTTCAAATATATCTCTCAATCAAAGGAAGAGGAGATTGTTAAGTAATTGTGAAGTAATGAGGAGGGATGGAGACTGGGTAGAGCTGAAACCTTCTTTACATATACCCTGTGTTCCTGGTACATAGGTGTGTTCTGTGATAGGGCACTGAAAGATTAAAGTTAGAAATTCCTAGGCTGGAGAGATAGGTTAAGAGGTTAAGAGCACTGGCTGATCTTCCAAAAGTCCTGAGTTCAATTCCCAGCAACCAAATGGTATCTCACAACTATGAGATCTGGTACTCTCTTCTGTATACTATATACATAATAAATAAATAAATTTTTTTTTAAAAAAAAGAAATTCCTGAAAAGAAGTAGTGTGTAAGGGATATTTCAGACACTCAAGCTCCTGAACCGCAGTGGCTTGGGGAAACTTTGTACCCTTATCAACGTACAGCAGGCAACATGACTCTCGTGTCTGGGTTCTTATTGGAACTGGACAGAAATGTATAGTTCCAGTGAGGAAATCAGAACAAGGGGGAACAATGCATTTAAAATTCTGCAGAAGTCAGGGCTTTTGTTAGCTGACTTCACAGTTTTTGTCTAATCCTGAAGCAGACTGGGTTTTCAGAGTTTGAAATGGGGCATGACTTTAATGTGTGTGCAAGAAAGTAGACAGTAGATAGCCAGAGGGAAGGGAGCAGAATTGGAGGTATAATCCTGACACAACCTCAGCCAACCCCTGAGGGAAGTGGAGAAGACAGACTTACTCAGTAGGAGTTATCTTCCAGAGATCTGACTCCTCCTCTACCCTCCTACCTCATTTAGTCACAAGTTAACACCAGCCTTGCAAAGGAATGAGCTAGCTCTCTGACCCGGCAGATTCTAAAGGGGTTGGCTACCCAAGACCATTAGCTGAAGAATTGTCTAGCAACTTCAAAAATAGTTTGTATTTTCTCTTTTTAAAAAAATATTTTTTTTCTGTTTACATACCAATTCCTGTTCCCCCTTCATCCCCTTCTCCCATTCCCCTCTCACCCACCCCACCCCCATCAACTTGGGACCAGAACACATACTGCATACCTGAACTGGTTTTCCTATGGTGAGAAAACCAGTTCAGCCTTGATGCTGGAAGGAGGGCCTTGATCCTTCCTCAATAGTGTTTGAAGGAGGGTTTGGGTTGCACAATGGGATGGTTAGTCTTGCTTATGAGCTGGATTTGGTTCTAGAGATGCCTGAAGGAGTAAAGAATACTGTTGGTTAGGCTTATGAGGCCATTTCCCGAGTCTGCTGACATATGGGTGTGGTAATATATATTTAATAAAATTAGTCTGAAACCACAGAGCCAAGCCACGAAGGTCAGGGAGTGGTGACCCATACCTTTCACCCCAGCTTTAGGTAATGTGGAAAGAGGAAGTTAAGATAAATGGGCAGTGGAAGAGAAGAGAGGTTTTTCAGCTTTCCCAGATACTTTCTTCATGGGCTGAGGAGAGAGAGGTTGGAATTGGAGGATTTCATGGAGACAGGCCTGAGGAGGTGGCAGGAGAGTTGTGGCTGTGGTTTGTTTATCTTTCTAATACTCCAGCTTTTCCTCAATATCTGGCTCTGGATTTTTTATTATAACACCAAATAGAATTCATATTATACACAGGGGAGCAGTGGAGGTGGGAAAGAGCCTTTCTGAATGTGGGCTGATGACCTACTTGGACTAAACATGGAGAAAGAAGGATCAGTTGGTACATGCAACCTCTGTTTAGAGTCTGGGCATCATCTACTGCTGCTTTTACTGTGTATATGGACTCCAGTTTGTAAACTTTTCAACTTGGACCCCTCCAGGTCATTCTAGTGGCTGTCTAGGGTATCAACCTTTTTCTTTTAGGTCATCAACCAGCTCCCAAATCATGACACAGAGACTTAAAATTAGTCTCGAATGCCTGAGTGAATAAATGATGCCTCGAAAGAAATTCCAGTCCTAATCTCTGGAACCTGTTGATGTGGCCTTCTGTTGGCTAAAGAGCTTTGCAAATATGCTTTAGTACTTGGGATAAAGAAACTATTATAAGTGTAGGCTCCTAAATAACATATAATTACATGTTTGTTTGTTTTTAAGATTTAATCATGTATTATTTACACAGTGTTCTGCCTGTATGTAGGCCTGCATACCAGAAGAGGGCACCAGATCTTATTACACATGGTTGTGAGACACCATATGGTTGCTGAGAGTTGAATTCAGGACCTTCAACCAGTGAGCCATCTTGTCAACCCTCACATGGTCTTTTCAACTTCGTTGTTTGTTTTGTTTTTTTATTAATTGTGTTTGTGTGTGTCTCAGTATGTCTGCACCCTCGTGCCACAGTCCACAGGTGGAGGCCAGACAAGGACAACATTGGAGCAGCTTCTCTGCTTCCTGGTTTCTGTGGATCATCAGGCTTAGGCCGTAAGCAACCTTCCTCTTTAAGACATCTCAGCAGTCTTCCCGTGGTTTCTTGTTAGTTTGCTTGGTTTTATTTGCCTTTCTTTTCCTTATTTTTTGTTTTGAGAAAAGGTTTCACTAGCTAGTCTGGAACTCACTATCTACCAGCCTCTGCCTTCCCAGGGATGGAATTAAAAGTTTGTACCATCATGCTGGGCTACATGTTTCCTGGAAAGGTAAATAAGATTATGCACAGCAAGGGGAGTAGAATATAGTATAAACATGTGTACCCCAAGTTCCCCCCAAGTGCCTCCTGGGACAGTGCAGCCCTGAAACCCTTGGATTGCAGGCCATTGATACTGATTTTGGACTTCTGGCCTTCAGAATGGTAAGCACTAAATTCCTGTTGTTTAAACCTCTAAGTGTAGGTCCAACAGGAACCTAGTGCCACTTTCTCTGTTTACTTACCATTGTCACTGTAAGGATTCCTGGCATTAACTTAGCAGCCACATGATAAATCCAACATGGTGCCTGCAGAACATGCCAGGTACAGAGGGCATGCCCCTAGGCATGGCTATGTAAATCTGTGCTCACCCACCCTCTTAAAAGAAGGCACCACATGAAAGCTGGTCTCTTTTCTCTTCTGCTTCTCTTCCTCCTACCCACTTGGCATCTCCCCCTGAATAAACTCTAGTGTGGCATCTGGTGGTCTGTGTCTGATCTCTCGTTTGAAATCAACAGTCACTAAGGCCAATCTTTCTAAAATCAGACCTTTAGTACATCCTTGCTACTTGTAGGTGTTAAGTTTTCTGCTCCTGCCCCCCATTAACAATATAGGTTTTTCTACTAATCCAGTGAACCAGGTCAAACTGAATTGAAAAAGTATAACAATGGGTTTACTTCAACAAAGCAATTCCTGGGCAGGGTCTCCAGTCTCAGAGATTAAAGCTGGAGAAGCAGCTTCCACAAACAAAAGCAGTGAGTCACTATTGGTGGTAGGTGAGGGGTTATGGATGACTTGTCTGCCACAAGCTGGGTTTGTGACCAAGTATAGTCAAAAGCTGGAGACTTTAGGTGAGGACTTGGGCAGATGCAGGTGAATCTCTGAGTCTGAGGTCAATTTAGTCTAAAGAGAGAGTTCCAGCACAGCAAAGCCTACACAGAGAAATTCTGTCTCCAAACATCATGGAAGAAAGGAAGGAAGACGGAGGGAAGAAGGAGGGAAGGAAGAAAGAAAGAAAGAGAGAAAGGAAGGAAGGAAGGAGAGCTTCAGTTTGTAATCCACAGGTAACAGAAACTGTTCTCTACTTCTGTCTTCTACATATCTGCCTGCTATGGTGATTTTGATGATAGAGGAGTCTTCTGGAATATTCCTTTACACTGTGTGAAGATGTGTCACTGTTATTGGTTTAATTAAAGGACACATTTTCACATGGTATACAGGAATGTTCATAGCATAGGAGGAATGAGGGAGAGGTTTGGAAGTCAAGGTATTTGCTGAAGACACAGCATCTGCTGGCCTCTGCCTTGTTCTGTGTGTAAAATGCTTTTCTCTTAGAGAAAGAAACAGAGAGAGAGAGAGAGAGAGAGAGAGAGAGAGAGAGAGAGAGAGAGAGAATCTCAGTACATAGCATAGCCCTGCTAGTCTGAAATTCGTGAACTACCCGAGATCTCCCTGCCTCTGCCTCTCCAACAGTCTAATTTGTAAGTTAATCATCTAAAGACTTCATTCTTCCTTGTTCTAATCTATTTTTGCTCTTCAAATTAGCTAATTAATTAAATTAGTTTTTTTATGTGCAGTTCTAGGAACTAAGCCTTTCTCCTGCTATGCAAGCAATCGGCCACTGTGTGTGTACTCCCAGCCCCATTCATTTTTACAGTCTGGGATGAAGTTTATGTTAAGCCCTCACTGGCTGACTTTAAATGATCTCTGGTGACATAAAGTCTCCCAAAGCAGAACTGAAGGAATCTCTAATTCCCAGGGCAGCTTGCCCAAGGTTCAGTTCTCCACAACTGCCTTTGCTCTGGGCGCAGGTCTCCATTTCAGCTAATGCTTCACCCTGCACTCTGCATGCATTTCCTAGGGCATTTCTGCTTACTCACCAGCTTCCTGGAGCTATTAAAGTAGAAGGCTGTGTTCCAGAGAAATCTTGATTTGGGTTAGCTCATCAGCATTTGCAAAGGCTTGTTTTCAGTGCTGTCCTGGGCCCTAGAAACAGAGCCTGAGCCTGTCCATGTAAGGAGAACACATTTCCTTTCTCCCGAAGACCTCCAAATTGAAGCAAGTTTCTTCGCCATGTTATATCGATGCTTTAAACTTTTATTTTAAGAACACTTTCCCAGATTCCTATAAAATGGGCATAAAACCACAAGTGCCCATTTAAAATATATTTAGTATTTTATTTCATCTTTTCAAGGATCATATATTTTCATTTGATTCTTGATTCTAACTTTGTGAATCACTGACAGGGGGAGATTTTTCTGTTGGATATTTTAGGTATCTCCAACTCGACTGTTAAAGAGTCCACTAACAAGTAGGTGGAGATCTACTAGTTAAATTCTTTGAATCTTAAAGTCCCCATATCCTGCTGAAAGATTAAGCATTTCCCTGTATAGTCCTGTTAACTTTTTAGTCATGCTGAGTCATTTTTGTATTTTAGTTATCTTCTTGGTGTTGTCCACTACTACATAGAGTTGGTGACATTATAAAACAGTTAATATACACTAAACAATGTATGTAAGTGAGATATTAATACAGAGCCCCAGAACAGAGGGTTTTGACAGAAAGCTCAGTCAAGAGTCACAATGAGAGTGAGGGAGATGGGCCAGGCCAGCCTGGTCCTTGCAACACAGCTGGATACCTGAGTTGGTTACCCAGAAGGACAAGTGCTTTATAAAGTTGTCCTCTGACATCATACACATGGCATGATATACACACCCATCTCCCCCCCCACACACACACACCATAACCAGCAGCAGCAGCAGCAACAACAAAGAATCAGAATGACTGTAGTTTGGCACCATTCCCGAGTCCTCAAAGGCCACATCCAGTGACTTCTCTGGTGTTTTATGTATATTTTCACATCCAGTCCTGTTTTGTATATTTATTTACTGGTTGTGTTGGTATGTTACCTATAGTTTACTCATTCGTCACAACTGAACCAAACTAAACCAAAAAGATCCTCAAAGTTAACCTAAAAGTTAAAGATTATTTTCTGGGGTGTGGTGATGTCCACCTTTATCCCAGTATTGGGGAGTTAAAAGTAGGAGTATCTTTGTGAGTTCAAAACCAGTTTGGCCATCAAAGTGAGTTCTAGAACAACCAAGACTATGTTCTGAGAACCTGTCTCAGAAAACAAAGAAAAGGAAAAAATTACTTGCGAGGCGAGGTCTACAGCTCACTGGCAAAATACTTGCTTCATAACCATAATGTTCTAGATTTTATTCTCAGTACACTCAGTAATAATAATTGCTATTATTATAGCAATGATAATAAATAAACAAAAATAAAGATTATCCATATTTTGCTAAAGAGGATTGTCTGGTACAAAGTAAACAGCATATGACTCGTTCCTCTTAGCATCTCTCACTGATGAGGATACTAGGGTACAAAACCAGACCATGGGCAAAGACCTTGTGTATCAGAGGCTCACAGTGTTCTATGCAGTTTCTAAAACTCATATTTCTGTTAAGCTAGTAATACAATCTCAAGGAAGTTATTTAGTTTGCTTCTGAACCTTGGTTTCTCATTTATAAAACAAAAGTGGAGAGGCAAATAACATTTGTCGTTCTTTCTACTTTTAGTATTTCATAAATTTTATTTTGAATTTTGACCAACAATGAAATGCTTGGTTAAGGAGAAAATATGTTTCTCTGAAAATAAACAAGATCGAATGTAGCTGTAAATAGCCATGCTGTGGGTGTCCTGGGTTCAATTTCCCTCACTGTAACAAACAAACATACAAACAATGTACAGGAAAGAATGATCTGGAACACTGAGGGAAAACCAGAATAAGTCTCAATAGGTTTCTTTGCTTTTAGTTACTTACTTTTAGTTAACTAAAGAAAAAAAAAAAATCATTGTTTCTTGAGGTCACACACTAACTTAAATGCAGAGAGCACTCTGGGCTTGGGGACTGTAAAGCTGCTTTTCTTGAAATCACTAGCTCTTCCCTTGCCTGTGAAGATGACTGAAAGTGTTAGCCACTTTTCGTGTTACTGTGGCAAAAGAGTTGACAATAGTATCTTCAGGAAGGGAGAGTGGTTTTTGGCTTATGGGTTGAGGAGTTGAGGGTAGTAGCCTATCATGGAGGATAGTGGGGAGGAATGGGTGTGGGATCAGCTCCAGGTGGGACAGCAGGGGCTGGGCAGCTGTCCCTGCAGGAAGCTGAGAGAGCACTGCTGGAGTGCTAAACCAGTAGGCAGATGCTGCTGCTGGCTACAGCCCTGCCTCTCTCTATCTTATTTTGAGCAGGCAAACTGGCTAAGCTCTTCAGGCTGACTTTTTATTCCCTTTGGAGCTCAAGCAGGTCTTGAATTTCTGTTCTTCCTGCTTCAGCCTTCCAAGTAGCTGAAATTACTGGCTCGTGCCTGTTTTCTTAGGAGGACAATAAAAGTTAGGTGGCACCAAAGTTGTTTGGCACTGGCTGTCTGTAAGTCAGAAGACAGAAGATGCCGCTGCTTTCCAAATGCTTAGTCATGCTTGTGATGACAAGGAGAAGTTCTTCAGACATGTATTTTCTCAGAGTATTGTTCTGCTGCAGTAACTACTTCGTGTTTGTAAATTTGGCAATTCCGTGACCAAAAATACCAGTAACAAGTGTCTGATATTAAAAAAAAAAAAAGTGTTACCATTCCTTTTAGTTATATATAACTGTGTGTGTCTGCATGTGGGTATGTTCACATGAATGTAGATGTTCTCAGAGGTCAGAGATGTTGAATTCCTTGGAGCTGAAGTTCCAGAGGGTTGTAAACCACCATGTGGGTGCTAGGAATGGAGCCATGATCCTCTGGAAAATTAGCAAATACTCTTAACCATGAAGCCATCTTTTGAGCCTCTTTTTAATTAAAATAAAATGTCCTTTGTAAGTTTATTGTAAAGATTAATTCCAGGGAACAATCCCTAAACTACTGAATGCCTCTCGTTCCCTGTGGTGTTATTTTCACTATGATAAGAACTTTTTTAGGCATTTGGGAAGTTGTGCTTCTGTTAGATTTTCCAGTACCCAAGCCAATTATTTCTGAGGTGTTTTTATCATAATAAAAGCAAGATATCTAGGCAGAGATAGGAAGGTTGAACAAATTCCTAATTTGGTACTTATAAACAGTAGCCTTAAAATGGGGTTAAAGTATGACATATTTGACTGAGAAGGAAAATATGCCTCAATATATTTTAGTCCTCATAGAAAATATTGATGGAGCCAGGGGCAGAGGCACATGCCTTTAATCTTACTGCAGAGGCAGTAAGATCTCTGTGAGTTTGAGATCAGCTGGACTATGTGATGAGTTCCAGGACAGTCAGAACTGCAGAAAGAGTCTCAAAAACAAACAAAAATAAGTTTCTGTGAGATTTTAAAATACTTATCATAAACCATCTTGAAGTTATCTAGTATTTGCCTACTTAAAAAAAGACATGGCTCAGCGGTTAAGAGCACCGTCTGCTCTTCCAGAGGACCCGGGTTCGATTCCCAGCACCCACATGGCAGCTAATAACTGTCTGTAGATCCAGGCAAACACCAAGGCAAATAAATAAATAAATAAATAAATAAAGTTAAAAAAAAAAAAAAAGACAGCTCCTTCCACCTTTTTTTAAAGAGATGCCTTACTGTAGCTCTGGCTGTTGTCTGGAAACTTGCTATGCAGACCATGCTGATCTTGAATTCATACCCTTCCTATGTCTCTACCAGCTGAGTGCTGGGATCAAAGCTGTTCGGGGGTTTTTTGTTTTGTTCTTTAATGTGCTCTAAGTTAGTTGTGGCCTGAACTAAGCAATGACTTTAATTCATAGAAATACCTGTTGTAGAACATTTTCCTTTTGAATTTTATTTCTTTTATTCAAAGCACCATTTGAGAGAAGTGATATGCATATGAAGAATGCTGGAATGCACTGGTTTTGACAAAGAGAACTCAATAAAATGTAGAGTGTGCAGGATTACTTCCTGGCTCCTAACTCTGCTTTCATCCAAACCCTGGATGCTTACTATCCTAATCTTTGTTGTTTGGGGGCCTATATTTGCCAAGAGGAGTGCCACACAGTACTTCTGATTTTTCTCTACCTCTCTCTTATGAGTTAGGCCCAGGGTCTAAGGGGTGCTTTTTTATTTATTTATTTATTTTTTAATTTTTATTTATTTATTTATTTTAATGGAGTGGAATCCGGGCAGGTAGAAAAGTTAACGAAGAGGTGATGACTTGGGGATGTTGTAGGACCCGGAACAAACTGTTCACCGAAGCATTCAATTAAAATCCACCAACATCTAAATATCTAGTATAGGGACCAGAGTATAAAAGTGAATGATGGGCTAGTTTCCATTTCCAGGAACTAAACTCTTCTAGGTGAATTAATGGGAAGTAAAACCAGCATGGGAGGGGCCGGATTTCAACCTAGTTCTTTGCTGAGACACACTCTGAACTGCTAGACAAATGTTTGGGATCAGAAAAATAAAACACACACCCCCTCCCCCAGTCACTGGTTTACTACTAGGGTTGTCAAACTAGAATAATCTAGGACTGGGCAATTGAACACTGGTTCTCAACCCCGCTTAGAGTGAATCTGAGTCTGTGGAAGGGTGGGTTAGGACTGGAGATCAGGCTCAGGAAGTCTCCACCATAGACAATTTGTATTTGTCAAGTTCTCAGATACTGTACTAGCCAGGGCTGTACTGTGAAAGGCACATTTTTGAATGCTAAGTATTTCCCGGCTACAACTCCAAACTCATTCAGTGGTATAAAATGGAAGCTTGGTACTGATATTTTTTAGCCCTTAAATTTTAATGTGTTTAAGGTGGGGAACCAATTGTTTGTCTTATTACAGACTGTGGGGGGCTCTCGGAAGTTACTATGAGTCTGTGACTACATACATTGGAGTCAACTGTAGGAATTCTGCAGTGTTTGAAAATACTAAATAAAGGCTAGTCAGTGGTGGCCCATGGCTTTAATCCCAAAATGCAGAGGTAGACAGAGTTCCAGGCCAGGCTGTTCTACAGAATGAGTTCCAGGCCATCCTGGGATTCCCAGAGAAACCCTGTTTCCAAAAACCAAATATATATATTATATATTAGTAATTGATTACTAAACACTGCTACAATTTCCTTCAAACAAATTTGGCTGTTGTATATTTGAGGAGCTTTCTGGATCAGTCTCTGAATATTTTCCAGAGTGGTTGGAAACACTGTTGCATCTCCGAACAAAGTGGGGTCTTTCGGAACCCAACCTAAGCCTTCTCTGGGTACCCTTGCATTTGCCTAACCCTTGTAAGTTGCAACAAGTGAGCTGGGCATGCTCAGTGGGCAGGGTCGGGTTGGGAGGGGGTGCAAGTGGGAAGCCTGTGGCTCTGCAGCCAGGGCCTTCCGCCTCCCCCCACCTGTACCAGGGCTGAGCCCCCGCTGGGCCAGTGCTCAGCATCCCACCCCTGCTGACCCGGCTTGGTCTTCTCTGCGGGTCACCGCGCTAACATTCAGGCCTGGGGTCAAGAGGCCTGGGGAGGCCGTAGGACGCGCTGGGGTAGCCAGGCCCGGCTGCAGGCCGAGTCCCCAGGGTCCCCCGACTCTTAGATGCCTTTCTAGGCCCAGGGTAACCTGGCGACTGGAAGGTGCGGAGGGACCGGGGAGGGGGGCACGCCGGATCTAGGGACGCGCGACGCGTGATCAGGTAAGGCAGTCCCGGCGGGGAGCAGGCAAGCCGAGGACGGGGGTGGCCCTCGTGGGGAGGGACAGGAACCCGACACCCCACCGGCTTCCCGGGCCTAGCTCAGCCTTCTCGTCTTCCCTCCAGCTGGCGAGGACTGGCGGGGTATGGAGTTCCTCTCCGCCAGGGCGCAGGGCAGAATCGAGCACCCGGGGCAGGGCCAGCTCATGTCCCCGCGTGGCCCAGAGCTCGGATCTGCAGCCGCCCTTCCCCACCCGCGGCCCGCACAGCCGGCTGCACTTCCGCGTTTCCCCGCCGGGCCGTGGAGCCAGGCCCGCGGTGTCGCGGAGCACACGGTGGCGGAGCCGCAGGGTCATTCCCCGGGGAGGCGGAGGCGCACGAGGGGAGGAGGAAGTAGCCGGGAGGGGCGTCGGGGGGCGGGTCGGGTTACCGTGGCCCCGCCTGACCCGGTGACATCCCTCCCTGCGCGCTCGCCGCGAGCCCAGGGCCACTCTGGTTCTCAGCGAGGCCGACTCCGCCCTGGCTGGAGGATCCTGGCGCCCCTGCCCGCTGTCCCCTCGCGCGTGAGGACTGATCTCAGGTGTGTGCATCCTGGCGACCTGTTCCTCCGCCCTGGCTTCCAGGGGAAGTGGTCCGGCTCTGACTGTGTGGGGCTGAGGTGTGGCGGAGGTGGAAGGTATTGGTGGCGGGAAACTGGGGGAAGAGTGAGAGAATTTGTTCCCACCAACGGAAAGGGAGCACAATTCTCATTCAGTGCTAGACACACTTTATGATGTGCAGGGCGTCTGCACATCAATGAAACTTTATGCAAAGTTTTAGCTTGTGAAATGCGGCTAGTCTGATGAGGAAGATTGCTGTTTCCTCTATGGGGAGGGTCAGAGACCCTTCTGGAAAAGGGAGGAGGCTTTCTTTGGGAAACTCAGTTGCCAGGGTGTGACTGCTTAGGAGGAAGAGCTAAGTGTACCCAGGCAACAGCTTCCACTCTCCACAAAGCAACTGTTTCTACCTAAAGAAAGTTTGCTGACAGTGTTGTGGCTGTAAGGGTCCCTAGACCATCCTTAACCCTGTGCGAAGGTACATGTACTCCTGAAACAGCCTTTCTTCCTCACCCAACACAAGTTCTCACAAAATCTCCCTGACAGGGTCACCCAAGTGACTTAACACCACTCGGTTGCTACAGAAACGGCCACCAGCTACATTTGTCAACTTGGACAAATAGGGGAGAGAAGGAAGTTGGTAATTTAATGTCTTTTTTGCTTAAAACAAAACTTTGTATTTTCCATATATCCCAAAGTTCAGAGTCTCGGAGTTTCCTTTTTGAAGGTGGAAAGTACTAGCGATGGCCCCTCTGAGACCAGGGACTTCTCAGTAGTTATTGGTCAGCATACGAGGTCTGGATGCCATTGCCCAATGGATAGTATGTGCTGTTTCTGGGGCCTTCATGATGAGTGTGTTGAAACCTCTCCATGTTTCTCATAGGGACATTAGTCAAATGACCACACTTCCTTTATTTATAGCAATTTAACCCTTCACCTCAGTGAATAATAGATAAGAGAATTTGAGATGAGAGACAAAATTGTTAGAACTCTGCATTCGGAGGGAGCACATAATCATAAAATCAACCAGGCATTAGGAAAAGGCAATTGCATGCTTCTCTCTTAATGAGGGGCCAGAGTTAGCAATTCCCTGTGGATATTGCACCTTCCTGCTTAGCTCTTGTCACTAATGTCATTGTAGGCAATCATAAAGATTTCATGACCACCGGGGATAAATCATGTCACCCTGTGTGGTTATTTATGCCCTATCCAGCTCCAGGATGTAAGTTTTGACTTGGATATGCTGTGTCTTATACACATGTAGATCTCTAGCACCTGGAATGACTACTGACTTCTGATAAGCTCCCACAAATGCTTTCTCAAGCAGAGACTGAACAGGAACAATGTATCTCAATCTAAGAAAACAGAAGGCTTTGGCCCTAGGGAACATAGTCAAACTCTATGTTCTTACAGGCAAAATATGAGTAATAATAGTAGGTCTACAATAATAACTAAGAATATGCTCCAGAGGCAATCAATTCTAAAATGTTAGTGTACTTCCTCATATTTCCTTTTTGTATTGAAAAGGCAAATTTTGGGAAAAGAATACAGCTAGGCAGGTAATTTAGTTCTCATATGTTAAACATGAATTATCCAGGGTTTCCCCCCTTTAGTTGAGGTAGCTGGAGGAGGGTTAGTGTCAGCTATGGTTATTAGCAGAGAGAACAATTTCCAGACTAAATGATCTGTTCTGTTTTTTTTTTTTTTTTTTCCTTTAGTTTTGGACTGGGTTGATGTTTTTTGAAACTTGATTCATTCTGCTTAATGCTACCTTAATGCTTCTCCAGGGGATACCCTGAGAGAAGAAACAATATTTCAGAAAACACCACAGGTCACATAGATGTTACATTTGGCTCCTTAAAGGAAGTTTTATGCAGTTGTGTGCAGGATTGTGTAGCAATAAATAGTAGATAAAGCAAAATTACTGTTAGTCATTTTTGTTGTATGGAGTTTGTTTAGTGGGGTAAACCATGCATTCAGGGGCCACCTGACATCATTTTAATCCTCTACCTATGTAGCTATGGTATCACAAAAATCTCACCTAGTGAGGAGGAAGCCATTTAAGTTTATGTAAACTCTGTGACTCTGTGATCTTTCACAGAATGATAGAGCATCTGATGAGAAATTTTTCAGAAGTTATTCCTCACCGTTCAGATGACTGTAGATGGCTCAACTTTTTGGAGACAAGTTGATGTTGAGAAGTCTACCACTGGTAACCAGCTTAAAACTCCCTAAAGACAGTTTTAGGATGATCATTACTTTAGGAGGTAGAACTGGTTTATAAATCATAGAAATCTCCCTGCTTTAGCCTCTCAAATACTAGGATTATAAGCATGTGTTACCACACCTGGTTTTGAAGCAGTTTTAAATGCTTATGAAAATACCTGGATAATTCCACTACATTGAGAAAAGAAGAAAATATACAAGCAGTATTATAGGAAGAGGAAATGTTACTGTTCTACGTTATAAAGGACATGTGTTTTTGCGTCTTGTTTGTGAATTGCTGACTGGATAGATAAAATATTTATGATTGGTTGGTGATCATGTTGGACATCTATGGAGAAAGAGAAAAGTCAAGGTGGTTGAAAGTCAGGAAATGTCTGACAACTTGGAGATAGACCTCCTCCTTTCTTACAGTGGTTCTCAACCTCCCTAAGGCTGTGACCCTTTAATACACTTCGTCATGGTATGGTGACCCCCCAACCATAACATTATTCTGTTGCTATTTTATAGCTGTAATTTTGCTACTGTTATGAATAGTAATGGAGGCAGACAGATAGATAGGTCTCTGTGAGTTTGAGGCCAGCCTGGTGTATATAGTGAGTTCCAGGAAAGTCAAAGCTGCAAAGTGAGACCCTGTCTCAAAAAACAAAGCACCTGGTGATGATGAGGGAAGGAAATTACTGACTTGAGGGAATAACTGGCGAGTGTTGATAGTGATTGTGGCCAGTTGGTTTTGAATTCTGATTTGGTTCTTTAAGTGAATGTGATTGTTACTAAGTATTATTATTCTTTGCTTGTTTTCTAGCCTTTTCATGTTTTCTTAGTGGTTTCCACTTTTCTGTTTCACTCATTGTGTATGTCATGTATCATCTATATTATTTATTCATTGAGATAGGAGCTCAGTATACAGCTTGGAGGGCCCAGGGCTCACAGAGATTCATCCCACTCAACATTAACCATACACTTATTTCTCATTCTTCAGTTAATTTTTTTCTGATTCTTTCGCCATCAGATTTGTTATTTGTGCAGCAGAGTATGATTTGTGATGTTGATAGGTGAAGCCTTGGTTAGTTTATTAAAACGGATGTGAAGAATTAGCTAATAATTTTAATTGTCTTAATTCAACATTTATTGTCACATATTTTGAAATGATGAATACAGGAGCTAGGTGTGGTGATGCACACAAATAATGCCACCACTCTACAGACTGGAGTTCAAGGCCACATGACTTAACAAAGCAGTAAAAGAAGCACAGATTCTCCCTGTTTCTAACCCAGGAAGTTCTAAGTTTGTTTTAAGTTCTAAGATCTCTGGAACTCCTTGACTGAGTGCACTTTTGTACATTCATGAAATTACTAATGAGTCCATAGATAGCTTCAGGGATGGGAGCTGGGTGCCGGAAGCTTTTCTGTTGAGATCAGAGTTCAAACTTTTGTCCTACCTTGCCTTCTGGGGAGGAGAAAGAGGCTAGAGATAATTCTCAACAGCCTATGGTCCCATTGTTCTTTCTCCATAATAAAACAATTACTGGGTTTGGAAAACCCAAATTTCTGAATATTTGAAGAGTGGGGAGACCTGAGAGAGAGGAAAACTCCTTGTCCTTGATCCCATGCTACACCGTGCACATTTTTATATAACTTTTTTTTTTTTTTTGTAAAGAGTCTCACTATTGTAACCTTGGCTAACCTGGAATTTGCTGTGTAAAGCAGGCTGGTCTGGAATTTACAGAGATCTGCCTGCCTCTGCTGGGATCAAAGGCCTGCATCACCTCGACTGGCTCACTTTTATTGTTTATGCTATCTTTACATACCTTTATGGCTTATAAAGGCATTTCCCTGAGTCCGAGTTAGTATAACCTGTTAATAAACATGAGAAGGTTTGAGGAGCCTGGATTGTTAGACTAGTTGGCAGAGGTGTTGGTAACCTGGGAAATCAATGTGCGGCCATTGTGTGAAGTGCTTTTGTGTATAGGGGGGTGGAGTGGGACCAGTTTGTGGAACTGAACCTTTATCCTGTGAGGGCTGTGCTATACAAGTAGTTAGTCAGAATTTAACTTAAATCATAGGACTTGTTAGTTGGTATTCTTAGGAAGTGGAAGAGATATTCATGTCAAAAACCTGCATGCTTGGTGTCATAAAGTGCTGTGCGTACAGGGTTCTTGTCCATTTGTAGTAACAATTTTATATTACTTAGGGCATCTGTTACTTACATATTCAGGCAAACTTAAACACTGATTTATTTCTGAACAGTGAGATAGCTACTGTAATAATGTGGGTGCGTTTTGAGAAATGACTTTTCATTTCAGATAGTGATGTCTTTTGGGGACCCTTATCTTTGACCAGGTATGCCATTTCATAATTGGCTTTAATTGGCATAGAAAGGAGACATCAAAACTGTAACAGAGAAAATGAAATTTTTGGAAGCTGGTGCTGTTGGACAAGATTGCCTTTGCCTAAAGGCTTGGTGACAGTGGAGAGACCTATGGAATTAGTCTCTAGTACTTGCTGGTGGCTGGCAGGGCCAAGTGGAAATTGTAGCTACTTATATATATGTGAGGAGAAAAAGTTGTGTCCAATGAAAAGAGCTTCACCAACATTTGGTTAAGATTTTATGCTGTTATATGTCAATTCAACCCAGTGAGCTTCTAAATATTTCAAAGTGACAAAAACAATAGAGTCCAGGGTATTCATCAGTCCTCTTCCTTTGATTTAAACTGAATAAATAAGGATGTTATGCTTCATTGTAGTAAAATGAGAAGTGCTTTTGATCATGGTCCTCTCTGCTCCACCCTTCCTGGGGTTCTCCTGTCCTGGGGGATCAAGTCTTAGTTTTTTCTTGGAGTTCAGGAAACCTCCAGCTTTGCTCCCAGATTCTGCCTCCCTCTTTGGCTTCTAGTAGAAGGAAGTGAAGTTCTTTCAAACCTACCTATTTCTATAGCTGCCTCTTGCCAGTGCTTTTTCTCCTTAAGCTTAAGGGAAGGAGTTTCTCTGTGTAGCCCTGGCTGTCCTGGAACTTGCTCTGCAGACCAGGCTGGCCTTGAACTCAGAGATCTGCTTGTCTCTGCTTCCCAAGTGCTGGGATTAAAGGCCTGCTCCACAATGATGGGCCTACTTCAGCTTTGGAAACTCTCACATCTGGCTTGCAATTTCATGAAGCTTTCTTTCTTCCCTTCCTAGAGATTGTTGTTTTATTTCTTTAATTTAAAATATTTATTTTTGTGTATGTATGTATATATGGTGTGTGTGTGTGTGTTTGTGTGGTGTTTGGGGTATCAAACCCCAGGCCTTGTGTATGCTAAGCACATCACAGGTGCATCAATTACTCTGTTTTTCCACATTTGTTTGTTTATTTACTGTGTGGGTGTGCACATGGTAGGTGGGACAAGTACTTCTGCCTGCTGAGCCACCTTTCTGGCATCAACTGCTCTTTTGTTGTAAGTAAGTCCGTGATTATTGAAAGTCTGCATCATTTCCTTACTGGAAAGGGCAGAAGAGGGATTGGATCTTACATACAGTTTTATAGACCTCACATGTCTTTGCCAAGTACCTCCTGGCATGAGAACTACTAAATACTGTTGGATGGATACACAATCCTCTCATAGATTTCTCATTCTATATATATTTTAAGAAATAAACAATTGTTTTGATCTGGGTGTGATTGGGCAGTGGATGACAAATACTAGCTATATTTCAGATAATTAGCCTAATTGGATATCCTGAATTTTATTCTTATGCCTCCCCTTTCTCTCTACACATTTGTCTGTTTCTAGGATATTTGGGAAGAAGCAATTGCATCAGCCAAACTGATATTCTAAAAGCAATCCTTCAAGAAATTTATGGGTAGATTCTATAAACCAGGAGGTCATATGACTCCTGTCTGTGTCAAGGCTACTATGGCTCCAGGCTCCTTTACTTCACTGATTTCCCCTTCCCTCCTAATTAAGTTTCTTAGGAAAGAAATCATAGCTGGGTTGATTGTATACATGTAAAATCCCAACATTTGGGAGACTGAGAAAGGGGGTGGGAGATTTACATAGTTTAAGGCCAGCCTGAGCTACTTAGTGAAATACTGTTTCAAAAAATAAAAGCAAGCAGGTCATGATCGCCTATACCTTTAGTGCGAGCATTTGAGATAAAGGGAAGTGGATCTCTGAGTTCTAAGCCAGCCTGGTCTACATCGTTATACTGTGAGTTCCAGGACAGCTAGAGCTATGGAGAGATTGTCTCAAAATAAAACAAAACAAAACTAGCCAACCAAAAGAAATGGGCAAAAAGCTACATCACAACAAGAAAAACTAAAAGCCACCAAAGAACCTTGTAAATTTTAATGAGGTTATTGGTAAATACTTGTCAGTATTATCAAATAAAGTTTTATTTATTTTAAAAATAAGTTATTTTTGTTTTTATATATGTGTATGAGTGTATGCCGTATATGTTTGGGTGTTCCTGCGGAACAGGAACAGAAAAAGGCTTTGGATCCTCTGGAGCTGGAGTTGCAACCATGGTCAAGGGTGCTGGGAAGCC
This sequence comes from Sigmodon hispidus, assembly GCA_004025045.1. Taxonomy (NCBI): domain Eukaryota; kingdom Metazoa; phylum Chordata; class Mammalia; order Rodentia; family Cricetidae; genus Sigmodon; species Sigmodon hispidus. The sequence goes on from PVIH01007337.1 coordinate 25,525, forward strand.
AGTGCTCTTAACTGCTGAGCCTTCTTTCCAGCCTCCAGGTTCTATGGATTCTAAGGGACTGAAAACTCAAGGAACATTTATGTAGGTGAGGTTGAAGGTGACTGAGAGGAAGGTCTTGCTTCTGAGCATCCCTGACGTCCCTGACTTGTGGCATTGGTCTGTCTCTGCACCAGTTCCTCCTCTGTTCATTGAGGTAGTTTAGACTGCAGGGATTTGAAGCCCACAGAAAACATAAAATGATTATTATTCTTGTCCTGTCTATGAGGAAGTCATGTTTGCCCATGGTTTCCCTCTGGACCCTAGCCCAACTTTTCCTTTTTAATTTTAATTTTAATTTTATGTGCATTGGTGTTTTGCCCACATATATGTCTGTGTGTAAAGGGTGTCAGGTCCCCTGGAACTGGAGTTACAGTTGTGAGCTGCCATGTGGGTGCTGGGAATTGAACCCAGGCCCTCTGGAAGAACAACCAGTATGCTTAATCACCAAGACATCTCTCCAGTCCCCATAGGGCTCATCTTAAACATATTTCTATTTTAACTTTTTTCTTTTAGTCTGCTTGTTAATATTAACCCCTATCCCCATTCTACCTCAACATTAAGTATCTAAGATACATATGTTATATACCACACCCACTGCCAGATTCACCAAATTCCTTTTTTAAATTTTTTTTGTTATGAAAAAAAGTCATATTTTTTTTTATCCGTGTATCCCCTTTTTCAGGCTCCCTTCCCCCTCCTGCCCCTCCCAGTCACTCACTCTTCTCTCCATCAGTTTATCTCCTCCCCAGCAACACAGAATTCTAAAATAAAAGGAGTGTAGAGCTTTCATCTAATTGTAGCTGTCACTGTTAATAAAAGCATTTGGGAGTTTGAGATGCTGGAGCCACAGTGAGTTCCAGGCCAGCCCAGGCAACCAGCCTGGAGACCCTTCCTTAGCCCTCTGCCCCCATACTGGACAACTGCTGTTTTTCACTCACTGTGCTGAGCACTCTGCATTTCTTGTTTCACCCATCAGCAGTGAATCCTATTGTAGTGATGATCCCTGGTGATCAGAGAAATTCAGTTACTCATTCAAAGCCACACAGCTGCATTCTGGTTTGGCAGAGACTTCTGGAAATCTCAGTAAAGAAAGTTATGAAGAGATAATCTTACTTCCATTTTTTTCCCTGCCCCTCTCCCCTCTTCTTTTTCTTTTTGAGATAGAAATGTGGTTCAGGCTGGCCCAAGCTAGATTTAAATTTTTGGATCTTTTGTCTCAAGCTTCATGAGTGCTGAGATTACAGCCATGCACACCTAGCTCCCTTCTCTGATTTTATTATTATTATTTCATTTTATTTGGTAAGGTATTTCTTCATTTTTGCTCCTTTGATTTCTGCTGCTCACTTTCACTGAACTTGGCTTTTTAGCCCTTGCACTTGCTAACACTACTCAGCAGCTTCCTCTGGATTTAACTTTAGGAACCCATGATATTGTCATAAACATATGGATTTGATGGGTGTGTGAACAGCCTGACCCTTATTATTTGTGTGTTTTATACTCTCATATCTGGGCTGCTGGCTGCTTTTGGGACAGGGAACATAGCCATGCAAGTCACTGGGACATCACATGTGTTTCCTGTCTTAACCAGGAGCCACACCTTTCAGTTGACTATTAGACAGCGTTGTTCTTCAGTTTCTTTCCTTTATTTTCTGGAGACAAGTCTGGATCTATCAATCGTGCTGCCCTTGAATATACCATTCATTTCTTGCTACAGTTTTTGCAAACTTGCAGCAACATCTTTGAGCCTTTCAATCCACTCAGGCATTTCTTTTGTGATAGATGATTGTTAGTGGTTATAGCAGACTAAACTGTAACAGAGATCTGAAAATAGACCTAGGCTCACGTACATGTTCATTTCTTTTTCGTGTGTTGTTTTGGTTTGCGTATGGCTTTCTTCCCTTGGTCTAGACTCTGTGGATCCTCCTTCTAGCTCTGTTTTTTTTCCAAAACTTTATTTATTACTTATTTATTTATTTGCCTTGGTGTTTGCCTGGAACTGGAACTACAGACAGTTGTTAGCTGCCATGTGGGTGCTGGGAATCGAACCCGGGTCCTCTGGAAGAGCAGACGGTGCCCTTAACCGCTGAGCCATCTCTCCAGCCCCCTAGCTCTGTTTTTAACCTCTTCCAGCTAGTGAAAGGTGAAAGGTGAAAGGGAAGAAACATTTGCACCTTCCCAACATGTAGTCTTGAAGTGAATGTGTCAGCTCCACTCACATTGGTGTGGTTGGAAATCCACTACAGAGTTTTATTTGCTTTTAGGAAGATTGCCAGCAGGGCAGTGGTTGTACACACTTTTAATCCTAGTGCTTGGGAGGCAGAAGCAGGTGGATCTATGTGAGTTTGAGGCCAGCTTGGTCTACAGAGCGAGTTATGGGACAGTCAGGGGTATACAGAGAAACCCTGTCTAGAAAAACTAGGAAAAAGAAAAGATTGCTGATGTCTTCTAGCGAAGAGCCCAGGAAGATGGGAATATGGATCTTCAAATGATGCTTTTTCATAAAATCCTTCATCTTATATCGGGAAGATAGAGATGCTGTCACCTGTCAATATTTTTCTCCCATTTCTTCTTGCACCTGAACCCAGGTACTTGGTCATCTTTCAACTATGAGTCATCCAATATTTTCCTTATTATTATTCTTATTTTTACTGTGACATGGTCCTTCCTATGTAGACTAGGCTGGCCTTGAGCTCAGAGATCCACTTACCTATGCTTCTTGAATTCTTGGATTAAAAACTTGTGTTCTCCTTGGTTACTTTGTAAAAATCTCCCTGTTCACATGTAATTTTTATTACTAATTAATATTGGGAGTAATGGGGCATGACTTTAATCCAGTACTCAGGAGGCAAAGGCAGGCAGATCTCTGTGAGTTTGAGGCCAGCCAGGACTACAGAGTGAGTTTTAGGACTACATAGTGAGACCCTGTCTCTAAAAAACCAACAAAAATTGTTTGTATTATTATCTTTTTGTAAGATGGATTTTTCTGAGTAGCTGAGATGAGCTTTGACACAAATCCTTCTACTTTAGCCTCTGAAGGCCGGGGATAATTGACAAGTACAACCATACAGAATAGCTCGTTTGCATCATAAACAATCATCTATCACAAAAGAACTCCGGAAACTTCCCTATAGAAGACCAACTGCTATCACCTGACATTCCTAGCTGCAGGTCACTTCCTGCCTTTAAGCTGAGCTTTGTGAAAGTATACTTTCATGGTCTTGATTATTTTCTTGCCTTCTACTCTATAATTTTTAGAAACTTGGGTCCAATCTCAGATGACTGTTTCCACCAAGTTTATTGGGGTCCTGACTGTCTAGCCAGTGAGTATTTTTTTTTTTTGAGATTTCTATATTCTGCTCAGTCTCTCCCAGATAAAACTGTATTTCCCAGGCTGTTGTGTCAGCTTGCTTTCCTTTGGAGTCCTCCTTATGGCTGTCTGTAGGTTCTTTCCCAGACTTATTCATAGTTCACTGTGGTTTTCTCTGTGGTTGCTCATATCACCTGATTTACCCCTATTCTGGATTTGGATGATTTTCAGATTAGCATTTCCAGGCACACCTCCCAGGGACTGTGAGCTGACATCAGTGGCTACTTCCTTGTGATTTATGTATGCCCTGCAGTCATAGCAAGACCGTCCTTCCTTCTCTGGGCTGTTCCTCTGCTCACTGAGAAGCAGCATGCTCTTTCCCTTACCACCTATATGGCCTATTTATTAGATTTATCAGCCTAATGTGTGCTTGCCATTTCCCCACAGATTAGGACCGTAGTGGTCTACAGATCACTTTCTACTGTAGAATTTAGATTTTAGTGCAGGCATGATTGTTATTAAATGGAGAATGGACATTTGAGATGACAAGTGCTATTTGATCGTTGTAGGTTGGTCTGACTCTGGAGAGTATGTCTCAAAAGCTGACATTTTCCTTGAGTCCTGAAAAACCAGAAGGAACTATGTGTGCAAAGATGAGTATCAAAGCCTTCCAGGCACAGGGGACAGGTGACATCTAAATTCTAGGTGGAGCCAGATGTGGTGGCCTCACACCTTTAATCCCAGCACTAGGGAGGCAGAAGGCAGTTCAGTGTCATTCTGGCTACAAAGTGAGTGCCAGGCCAGCCAGAGCTGCACACTGGGATCCTGCCTCAAACAAACAATAAAACAAACAAATAAAAAGGCCAAGGTGTGTGTCTGAGACTGAATACTATCAGAGTCTGCACTAGCTGTTCAAGTAGACAGGCTTTTGGGAAGTACGGAAAGACAATGAAAAGAGGACATCAGTTAGATTCTATTTTAGTTGTTCAACTGAGAAATGATCATGTGGACAAGCATTGTGTTAAAGCGGAAAGAAATGGACAGACTTAGGAGGAGTTTTTGAAATAGACTGGTGACTAAATTTGATAGTAGATTTTTTTTTTTTTTTTTAAAAAAGGATCAAAATAAAGGTTCATTTTTTTTTTCTTAAACATGTAGGCCAATTACTGAGAATACGAGAATTTGAAGAGAAACAGGTTTAGTGGAAGACAGAATGTGTTCTCTTTGGTTGCATTACATTTGAGATGTTTATTAGACATTCCATACAACTGGATAAATAGGATTTGGAGAGATCGAAAGGCATTTGGGCTAAACACACAAGTTGGGATTTTTTTTTTTTTGCATATTGATTATATTTGATACTGCATGGGGTTTCCTATGAAGAATGTTTAGATAGAGAAGGGACCATCAATCCTCACATAAATGAAGACTTGCCTTTGGAAAGGAGGGAAAGGAGAAGAATATACTCTCTTTGAAGACAAGAGTGTTTTTTAAAAGGAAGATGGTTTTATGTCAGTTGTAGAGGTTGCACTTGGTGAAATAGTTCATTTTTGATTCTAAGTGGAGAAAGAAGCTGGGATAGAATCTTACTGAGCTGAGTTGTAGAGATGAAGACGGTACTTTCAGATACCTCAAGAAATATGAAGAAAAATAAAGAGATCAAATAGTCCTTAAAAGGAGATATTGTAGAAGGAGGTTCATTAAAAACAGTGATAGTGGAATGAGTTTGTAGTGCTGACAGCTAGAGAGAATGCTGGACAATAGCAGGATAATATTGATGAAGAGTAAGAAAGGGAAGAGATACCAGACACAATGGAGGGCTTGGTCTTTATTAGAAATAGGATTCTTGGTTCTTAATACAAGGAAGGGCTCTAGAGAGAACAGGTACAGGGGTGATGGGGCAGAGCTTGCCTGATGGGAGGAGGATGGTGTTGAGATGATGTTTCTGGAGTCTGGAGGGGTGAACAGGGATTTGAGTTGGAGGGATTTGACTAATGTCCATTGTCCATTAAGTTCTTGAGATCCATGAGTTTAAAAGTTGAAAGCAGTTATGGCTGAGTTTTTTCCTAAGTTGTTTGTTTAGTTATTTGGGTTAAGATATTGAGAAGACAGGAAGATGAGATTATTTAGTTGTAGGAGGTCAGGGAAAGAGGACAGAGTGTGCTTATGTGGGAGAAATTACAATGATAAACCTTTATCTCAAGCTAAGCACTATGAGAACTGACTGCAAGTAGAACAAAAAGTCAGTGAGTGCTTTTGGGAGCCAGATAAAACTGCCATGTCGAAATTAAAATACTAAACTGAGTAGATCAGCCGAGAAGGAGATGGTAATGTTCATACATGGTGGTTTGAAGGCGAAGGCTTGAGAGTTGGTGCAAAGAACCATGATACTTAGAACAGAGTTTAGGAGAATGAGAGCCAGTGATTGAGCTCTAGTCAGAGAGAAGATCATAAGAGGTCAGGGACTCAAGGGTTGGAGCCTCCAGGTAAATATACACAGAGCTGGGTTTGGAAAAGAAATAGGTGCTAATGTCATCAGTGATGAGGAAAAAATGGATAGATGACTTCAAGGAGGCATAGTGAGAGGTAAAGATTGGTGTTTTGTTTTGTTTTTTAATTGTGCAGTATGTCTGTTTCAAAGAGTATTAAGACTTAAAGAAATAGCAACCAAGTTTCATGTTTTGTTTGATTGGCACAATGGTCTTTTATTATTTTTGAAATTGTAATATAACTACATTTCTTCCTCCACTGTCATCCTTCCAAATCATCACTTGCTCTCCTTAAAATTCATGGTCTTTCTTTTTTTGTTAATTGTTATTGCATGAATATATGCATACACATACATTTCTAAATATAAAGGAGCTAAACTTAATACTATAAACTTTAATTTTTATTGTTGTTCTTTTTGCCAGTGTCTCTTTATGTAACCCAGTCTGGCCTGGAATACAATCTCTTCAACCTGCAATAGCCCATACCTGCCAGTTCTCAGGCCAGCCTGAGCTACATAGTAAATAGGAGGCCAGCTAGGGTTCCAAGAGATAATGTCCCCAAAACAACAACTATAGCAACCACAAAGCAAAAAGAGGAAAATGAAAAAATAGATAAAACATTGGAAGGTGAATAAGAGAAGAGTTTAATCTACCTCCAGGTTGGGAGATTTGGGGAATATAAGCAGGGTTGTTACTAAACGTGTTTAACAATTCAAATGCAATGGAAGCTCACAGGCTCTTGTGAAGAGAGAAGTAACTAACTCTTTAATCACTTCATTACAGGAAAGATCGGGAAGGGGACTCATCAAAGCTGGCTCTAATGTCTTAGCACAGTTATTCCTATTTTATTGGCTGAAAAACTAGACCTCAGCTTGAGAATAAAGCAACACACCCTTGTTTGGATGCTGGGAAAGGAGGGCATTGATTCATCTACTTTCAAAATTCAGGTTAAATCTCAGTTTCTTAATAATCTCAAGAGTTTATCCTGGAAAAAGATCATTGAGAGAAGAGAACAGGATAGAGTTTCAAGGGGTAGATTCTGGGTCCAGAGGACAGAGTAAGGTTGGGAAAGTGAGGCACTGGGTAGGTGTCACCCCCCCCCCCCCCCCCCGTCGTACCAGTTCATCTTCTAGCAATGCTTCAGAGAATGGGGCAGCCAGCACAAATGGGCTGCCTTTTGATTTGAGCCATCCAAATCCCCCTAGGAATGTGGTGAGGATTTGTACTGTGCAAACTGACTAGAATAGCCTTCATAACACAATATGGAGCTAATGAATGTGTTTCACTAGCCATACCTTGTCTACAAGGCAAAGTCCAAATTCCCTTGAATTCCCATGAATCCAATGAGATATGTAATAACTACCCCACCTTGTTTAATTCTTCTTGTCTCCTCTCAGTTATGATCTCATTATTACTCACAAGTCCTGCCTATGTGACCATGCTGGACTTCTACCTCCTTCTAATCTTGCCTACCTTTGAGGACAGGATGCCTCCTAGCCAGAGGTCCTTCTTCAGGTAGGTTGGCCAAACTTGACTAGAGCTAAGACGGCTACCAGAGTCAACAACCTCTAGTACCACCTGCATGGTAAATGACACATCCTTCAGTGCCTGATCGTTGCCAGCTGTCATGATGGCCCCTCAATATAACATGAGTAAAAATAGATGCCAGTGCTGAGAAAGTCCTACCCATTCCTAAAGAAAAGAAATTAGGCCTTCCCTTTACTGGCTTGCTCCTCCACCCATGTCTTCTACATCATAGTTACAGGCACTACCCCTGAAAGGGTTGAGGATTTATGCACATTTATCTCTCACATCTGTTCTTGACCAAGAATGAAAGTTTCCAGTTGCTATTAGGTCTTGTTATTGTTCCACAGTTCCAAGAGAGAGAAAGGATCCGTGCTGTGGGCAGAATCCAGTAAGATTAGCTTCTGCTTTTGCAGCACAGTGGCACTCATTTCCCTGGGAAGCACTGTGGTCACCATGGCATCTTTTGTCATAGTCACTTTGGACTCAGTGAACCTTTAACAGTAGAGTTAAATATTGCTTTCCCTACAGTTCCTCAGATGATCTTTTGTGCTTCCTCCTCTACCTCAGGGATAATTATTCCTTTAGCTTTTTACCTGCACCTTATCTATATCCTTCTATCTCTTTTATTGTTGATTAATTAATGTTTTAAGACAGGGTTTTATGGTATTCTCCTGGCTGTCCTGGAACTCATTGTGTAGACCATACTGACCTTGAACTTACAAAGATCTGCCTGCCTCTGACCCCTGAGTGCTGGGATTAAAGACCTGTGTCACCATACCTGCCTTTCTGTTTTAGAATCTCTTTTTTTAAACTATGTTTTCTTCAAAGAATCTACAAATTAGTCACTCACAAGTTTAACACAGATGGAAATGCAGTGCATACTGCCTCGACATACTGCCTGCCTTTTGTGAGATCTAAGCTACATCATATATACACCTTTGCTTATGGTTACTTTCGTATTTTTTCTTTTTTTTTATTTTTTATTTTTTATTTATATTTTTTAAACTTTATTTATTTATTTGCCTTGGTGTTTTCCTGGAACTGGAACTGCAGACAGTTGTTAGCTGCCATGTGGGTGCTGGGAATCGAACCCGGGTCCTCTGGAAGAGCAGAGGGTGCTCTTAACCGCTGAGCCATCTCTCCAGCCCCTGTATTTTTTCATATAGTATCTTCTAGTCCAGGCTAGCTTTGAATTCACTTTGCAGCCAAGATTGTCCTGAACTGCTGAGTTTATTGTCTTTTTTTCTTAAATGCATACATTTTCCAGATTTTGCTTAAACTGCTTTTTTAAAAAAGCAAGAATTCTTTTTTTCCCCTACTGGTGTAGGAGACTCCCTTGAAAGTGATAATGAGTGCAGAAAATATTTGGTCTGTGTGACCAAGGTGGTTAAGATAGAAAGCTAACCACATCTGGTTCACTGCTGTCGCTGCTCTAGCCCGACTTGTAATCATAACTTTTTAAGGTATATATTGTAATGAACGCAAATGTGGCAGTTTTCAGATGTATGTGAGTATAATTGATTGGGTTTTTTTTTTCACTGTCCACTTGATTTTTGTTGATAGTGTGTAGAACTTTCTGGAGACTTGCTTCAATGTCCAGTTCCTTTTAAGGTCTCTTTAAATGTCTGTTTCCTTGTCCCATATGAAGTAATAATTCCTTCTGTATTGCCAAGGTTTGAGATAACATAAAGCAGATACCAGCAATATGAATGTTGTGAGTCACTGTGACGTGCCAGAGCAGGGAAAGTCACTCCCCAGCCCAGGTGGATGGGGAGTGGTGGGAAATGGAAGGCATGCATGGCTTGAGGCTGGCTTGGGAGTCCAGAATGAATGACGGGTAGTATGACGGCTACCTGGCTAGTGAGAGTACTATCCTGAAGTTGGCATGAAGTTGCTCTGAACCAGTAAGACCCATTTTGACACTTGGAGTTACAGACTGTTCCCAGGTAATTTCTATAAGAGTAATCAGTTGTGGTGAGTGGCTTCATATCCTGAGTGGTGTATGTTTTTATAGCCTGAGTTCAGCTTATCATTTTTAAGGCAATGCATTCCTAAGAAATACTCTGGTTTCTTTAGAAAGATTCATTTATGAAGCTAAATGTTCTGGTAGCTTTTTTGTTTCATCTTAGTCTTTTTTTTTTTTTTTTTTTAAGGAGATGGATCCAGAGCCAAAACTAACTCCCCAGTTTCTTGAACTTAAAATAAGTACTATAAATACTGTTCTGATGAAAAAACAAAAAAACCACACTTGAGTACAGTTGTCCTGGTGGATTAACCCTGTTGGGTCAATCCAGGACACAAACCTTTGATCAGGATTCCTACAGGAGAACACTTTCATTCCGTGCCCACTAACAGCATTGAAAGTACAACCACTGGACTTCACGTGGTTGGAGCCTGACCTGAGGGAAAGTCAGTTCCCTCCTTCTGACTTCTGCAACCAGCAACCTGTGGCCCAGATCTGCAGTAGGTACTGGGCTTTGTAGAGAGCTGTGACAGGACACTCCACAGATAACAATGTCTGCTCTGTTTGAGAGAATGTTTATTTTCAAAGGTGATGTTAGGAGAAGCCAGAGGAGGCCTACAGATTGTTTTACCAGGGAGGTGACAGGATTAATCTGTTGAGTGTTAAGTGTACCTGGATCAGTGCAGGTCCTGGGTAGGCTGAAACAGGGTTGTAGCAGGTTGCTGTCGTTTTCGTCTCTATTTAGCCTTGTACAGTGGCCTATCTGTGCCGTAAATGTGCAGAATGTGAGCTAGAGCTTGCTATAGGTGTTTAGAAGTCTTAGATAGTACAATGGGAGTTTGGCAGGTACATGTCACACTGTGCTTACATAATCTCCAAATCTGCATCTTTGGATGCAGATGAGACTTTATAGAGAACGGAACGAAGCTCATTGTCACACAGCTTGTGTCTGAGCTGGGCTGAAGGACTGCTGCTGTCTCAACGATGGTAAATGTTCTCTTACAATGGATGTTGTACTGAACTTGACAGTCGTGTCAGTTGAATATGCCATACCACCCTGAATGTGCCCAATCATGTGTGACTGTGCTACCCAGACAAGTGTGACCGTCCCCATCACTAGCAGGAACCTGGATGCACCCAGAGAAGGTACTGCAAATAGGTAGCATATTGCTAGTGACAGGGGAGGAAGCAAGGCCGAGTTCATTTTAGGAGAGTCTCTTCCTTTAGGACCTAGTTTAGGGGCCGCTTGAGTGGCTTACCTGAGAGGTTCTGGGCTTTTTAGCCTGGAGCCTACAGCACAGCAGCAGAAATGAGAGACCCTGCCTGAAAATTGTCCTCTGACCTCTGAATACACTCTGCTAATAGCATGTATCTATGCTCACACACACACCTCTATCTCTCTCTCTCTCTCTCTCTCTCTCTCTCTCTCTCTCTCTCTCTCTCTCTCTCTCACACACACACACACACACACACAGAGGTTAAAAAAATGGCAGAGGTTTTGGTGCAATTTAACTAGATTAAGTAGTTACTGTGACCAGTGCTTAAGGCAAATTCATCGTAGCTGGGGTGGGTACTCTAGGTTCCTGAGAAAAAGATAGATACTTCTGTAAAGTTTTCTAGTTCCTGTCCCAAGATTCCTAATAAATCACAAAAGCAAAGCATCTTTCCCTTTTCTCTGTGTGGTTCTTGACTCATTTTTAATAAAGACAAGAATGATTGTATAACAGGAAAATCACTCAAGAAACAGTCACATGACTTGGGATTTGGTCAGTTTCAGCTGTCCATCTTCAGGTTTGTTTTAAAGCTCTTGCCTGTCATGTATACCGGTTTTCTTATTACAAGAATAATACAATCATTATACAGATATTAAAAATGATGCACACAAAGAAAAAAAATAAAAATGACTTAACTTGACTAGTCAAAAATGAGAAGTTTAAAATTTGGGTGATTTCCTCTAGTCTTCAGTGTACGTACATATGCTTAAACAGATATATATTTTTTTTAAATATTTATTTTTATTTTATGTGAATTGGTGTTTTGCCTTCATGTATAAGGGTGCAAGGGTGTCTGATCTTGGAATTACAGACAGTTGTTAGCTGCCATGTGGGTGCTGGGAATCGAACTCAAGTCCTCTGGAAGATGAGTCAGTGCTCTTAACCGATGAGCCATCTCTCCAGCCCCAGCTTAAACAGAAATTTATCTCCATACATACTTTAAAATTATTTTTTTCTTTTTTAAATCAACATCTTGGTAAGTGGCTATGACTGCCCAGGGACTTACTATATACATTAGACTTGCCTAGAATTTTTAGCAATCCTCATGCATTTGCCTTCTGAATGCTGGGATTATAGACATGTTGTAACTATGTTGAATCTGGTCACTGTTTCATGTACTTTTCTTTTCATAATTAGGTTTCTACATTCTCCTCACTGCATTTTTATCCTGAATGCTAATGATCTAGTTAGAGTCTAAACTGACTTGCAGGAATACCTGGCTAGGAAGAAAATCTAGGTCTTCTTCACCCACCAGCACTGGGGTTACAAGACACATCACACTATGCTCAGCTTTTACTTGCTAGGTATCCAAACTCTTTTTTTGGGGTGGGGGTGTTTTTGTTGTTGTTTGTTTGTTTGAGAGAAGCTTTCTCTGTGTTTAGGCCTGGCTTTCCTGGAACTCACTTTGCAGACCAGGCTGACTTTGAACTCAGGGATCTGCCAGCCGTTGCCTCCCAATCTCTGGGACAAAAAGTGTTTGCCACCATACCTGGAGAAACTATGATCCTTATGTTTGTAATGTAGGTACATCTCTCCACTTTTGATTTTGATCTTTTATTTGAAAAAAAACTGAAGCCCTGAGAAGTCAGATGTTTTTGTTCAGGCTGAGGTTTAGGTTGGGGTGAACACTTCAGGTCATAGTCTTCGTGGAAGCACTCAGCTGCCTCAGAACATACTCTCATAACAAAGCATATTGTTGGCAGCTGCCAAGGTAATGGCCCAGGGAGTAGGCAGAAGTGCACTGGGTGAGGTCAAGCCTGAAGGTCACCGCATTGATATTGGAACCTGGAGTTTTGACAAGAGTCCTATTAGAAATGCCATTTTACAAGTCACTTGCCTCCTGCCTGCCTCTTGGTAAGAGCCAGGGCTCAAGCTATGGGCTAAATCTTTTGGATTAGTTTTGTGTTTCCTTCAGCATTATCTTAGAGTTTCTGGTGAGTCTAAATTGCTAATGTGCTCTGCTGATTTCCATCAGCTGTGTGATTTGACTGACAACAGTGTTAGCCTAGCCCACTGGGGTCTGGCGAATTGCATCTGCTCAGAGTGTTTCCTGAGCTGGAATTGAAATGCAGGGCCCTTTAGTTTCCAGTGTGAGGACAGCGCTCAGGCAATTGACTTTTGCTCTTCAGTCTCCAACAGGGGGGAAATTATGAAATAAAATGGGAGAGAGGCCAGGCATCCTCATCAAGATTCAAACCCATAAAAATGAGTAACTATAATTAATCATATACAGTCTTTCTTCCCTATTAAATCTGCACTTTACTGGGTCACTCTGTTTAAATAGCTGTTGGGCTTTGTAGTCCACAGATGGTGTCCTGAGTCCTTCTGATGTCATCTGAAATTCTATTCCAATACATGTCCAAAACCAGTTGAAGTTATGAGTTGTGTGTATGTATGCGAAGGTAACCTGCAAACAACCTAAGGGGTAGGGGGACTAGATATGAAAATGACCTCTTCTGTGGGTATTGGAGTGGGTTTCTGAGCCAGCCTGTTCTTTGTACCAGCCTGTCACACTGAATGAGGGGAACGGTCTTTCAAGTGTGTGAGTTCAATAGTTATTTGCACTCAAGATGGTCCCGGAAGTATGGGTTTTCCTATTGTAGATAGTATTTCTGATTGTGGTTTGTGTGTTTTACTTTCTTTCTCAGAGAGGTTCTTTATTCTTTGTCTTTCTTAAACATGGCTGTGTCCGATTGAAAATTGCTTTTATACACTCTCTCAGCCTACCCTCTCTGCCCACCCCCCTATTGTGAGTCAAATACAGGACCTTTCCTGGTAGGCAAATGCTCTGCTACTGAGCTGTATACCCTAGCCAATTATTGAAACACAAATTTCATCAGATCACTGCATGCTTAAAGCCCTCCATTGACTTCCTGTCTCTGTATTGTCAGAATGAAAACCTTGCTAGGAGGAGGTCATGTGTGACTTGGCACCTGTCTTTCTTTCTGACCTTGGCTGGAACCCACTGCAGGCGCTACTTGATGTAGTCACAGTGGCCTTTTGGCATACCAAAGACATGGAGCCTGTACAGGCTGAGTATTTTTGCTTGCCTCTTGGCCTCTTGCAAAAGCCCTTCCCTCAGGATCTATCTGTGTGTTGACCTCTCAACTGAGTTTTCTCCAGTTCATGTTCATGAACACTTTATCCAATGTTATTTCTCTGAAAACAAAGGAATCCTCTGTTTGCAGAGCAGTTCTGGGGATCTAGCAGGCATTCCGGTCTCCTGGTGGCCCTCACCTGCTTTCTTCACTTGGCAAGAATGCTCAGGGATACTTTTCTGAATATTTGGTGGAATTCTTGCTTTGTGCTTTGTTTATATTCTAAGAACTTATGTTTTTTTTTGTGTGTGTGTGTCTATGTTTGAGTTCTAAAATATAGCAGTAACAAAAACGGCTCATATTATGAAATTGGACTCACTTTATCCTGAGGGCACTTGAATATATTGAAAAAGACTTCAAGTGAAAATATATATTGTACTGAGAGTAATTCAGTTATAAATTATGTTGAACATGTACTCATTACATATGTATATTTGGCACTTTTTTGTGAAGAAGTATTAGTTATACATAATCCTAGTTTTAATATATATTTTATAGGTATAGAGTATAAATGTAGGTATATTTGGGTCACTTGGCAAAAATGTTGGCTAGAATTAGGGTGACTTCTTTACTTTGCCATACAAATGAATATATTGATTCTGATTAGTAGCTGATCTCCATATATGTGGTTAGAAGATAAAGCTTTGCATTTTTTTTACTCTATCAAATTAAAAAAAATAGTCTTCTTTAAGTCCATGGGAGGATAGAAAAATGTTCTGATTGCTGATTGTTTATAGAGCAGAAGCACATTTGCTGTATCATTTGCAGGATAATGTGGGTTTATGTAAGTGACGATAAAAACTTAGTTGTATGTATGTATATGTTTTGAAATAATCTTAGGTGTGTGTGTGTGTAGTGTCCTAGTTAGAATTACTATTGCTGTGATGGCACACACATGTGCCTACTCATGCCAGTATACATGCATACATGCGCACATCACATGTGCTGGCTAGTTTTATGTCAGCTTGACACACGGTAGGGTCATTGGAGTGAAGGGAAACACCATAACCAGAAACAACTTGAGAGGAAAGGGTTTATTTGGTTTACTCTTCCATATCATAGTTCCTCATGGAGGAAGTCAAGGTAGGAAGCTGGAGACATTACCTGATGCAGAGGCCATGGAGAGATGCTGGCTTACTTTTCCTGAGCCTGCTCTCTTATGGATTCAGGGTCATGAGCCCAGGGTGGTACCACCCACAAAGGTTGAGCCCTCCTCCATTAATCTCTCATTAAAAAGAGAAAATGCTTTACAGGCTTGCCTCTTGTCCAGTCTTATGGAGACATTTTTCTCAATTAAGGATCCCTTCACTCCAACGACCCAACCTTGTGTCTAGTTGACATAAATCTAGCCAGCACAGATGTGGGCATGTATGTATGTATTTTTACAGGAGTAGGCACATGTGTATGCCATGCATATATGTGCATATGAATACATGCATATGGTGGTCAGAAATTAATGTCTGGAATCTTCTTTGGTTGACCTCCACCCTGTATACTGACACAGAGCTCTTATTTGAGCCCAGAGCTTGATGATTCGATTAGTCTAGGTGTTAAGCTTACCCTGGGATCTCATCACCTCCTTCCAGATGCTGGGATTGCAGATGGGCTAACATGCTTGCCCAGAATTTACATGGGTGCAGGGGATCCAAACTGATTGGCATATTTGCTTGTGAGGTCTTTTTCTCACTGAGCCATCTGTCATTTGCTCAGGCCCACTATTTCACTTTTTATTTCCTGAGATGATTTATGTAGCTCAAGCCCATCCATAATCCTACTGCCTCAGACTTCAAATGTATAGGACTATAACTCCTAAGTTTTTTTTTTTTTTTTTTCTTAAAGACAGAGTTTTATATAAATCTAGCTGGCCTGAAATCTACATACTCACTATGTAGACCAGGGTAGCCTTGAATTTATTAAGAGCCACATGCCTTTGCTGAGATCAAAAGTGTGAGCCACCACACTCTACCCTGGTTTTAGAATTTTGAGACAGTTTCATGTAGCCAGGAGGATTTGGAACTGTTTGTGTAGGATGGCCTTGATTTATATAGTCCTTGGGACTTTACCTACTGGTATTCCCCACTATGCCTAACTTGGAATTCTTTATCTTTGTAAGAACCGTGTGTAGTTTGCTGTATCCTTATTGTGTACTGCAAAATCCACAAGTTATCTAACCTACAATAGGAGAAGAGACAGTGAGGAATGCTCCTGAAGTGTTATAGCCAGGGAGTGAATGCCTGGCTTGATGAACAAACACAGAGGCAAAGCTAGGCGGATTTCTGTGAGTTTGAGGCCAGCCTAGTCTACAGAGTGAATTCCAGGACAGCCAGGGCTAAAAACAGACAAACAAAACAAACAAAAAAAAGTCAGAGGGCGAAATTCTAAAATGCCATGATTCTGCTACTTAGCTTCTTTTCATTGCTTGGAGCTATTTACTTCTTTTTGGAACAAGTTTTGGCCAGTTTGGTGCTCAGGTTTCTAACCATGGTGACGAGTTGGAAGTACATAGAAGTTTAAATTACTATCATCCTTAGAGTTGGAAGAAACAGAAAAAACTTTACGATGTAGATAAAGGAAAAATTGAGATAGGATACTTGGGCTGTCTACTGAAGACAGACAGTTTTGTGTTCTACTGTGGCTGAGGCACCCTGTATCATAGCTCCTGTATAGTGATCAAAGGATGGAGGGGCAGAAGGAATGACAGAGAGACACAGAGAGACACAGACGGACACACAGAGACAGAGAATTTACTGGGGCTGGAGAGATGATATTGCATGGCAATTTATAAACACCTGTAACTTTAGTTACAAGCCATTATCGGGTCCTGGAAATTGAACTCAGTCCTCTTAAATACTGATCCTTGTCTGTAGCTTCTTAACTCTTTTTTATTACATTTGTGTGTGTGTGTGTGTGTGTGTGTGTGTGTGTGTATGTTGTATGTGTGCACATGCACTTTTGTTTGCTTGTATGTAGAAGTTGGTTCTCTCGTTACATCTGTGAGTCCCAGGGATTAAACTCATGTCCTCTGTCTTGGTAGCAAATGCCTTTACGAGCCATCCTATTAAGCTCTGTTTACCCCTTTTACCCAGACAGCTTTAGAATATTGCTCAGGAGCTTTTTTTCTCTCTCTGTGCTTGTGGGATGTGAGTTTCTACGGCCTCTGTTGTTAGCTGTGTCATGTTGGTACCAATGCATATCTCAGATCCTGGTGACTAGAATTCCTCATAAGCTCCCCATTTAGGGTGTGTGCCAGACCTTATAAAGGAGAAAAGGGGGGGGGAATCGGGAAAACAGAATTGGGAATGATGTCTCATGGGGGTGGGCTGGGATGAACAAGATCTTACGACCAAGAGTGTTTCAAACAACATTTTTTTATTTTTGAGACAGTGACTTGGTGTGTAGCTCAGGCTAGCCTTGAGCTTGTGGCATTCCTTGTGTTCAGTACTAGGATGACAGGCACCAGGACCACATACACCTAGCTGTAGCTCAGATATGACTGAAATGGAAGTAGTAACATTGCTCATCAGTTTTGCTTAGCTGAAAGGAAACCCAGTATTTTCCTGGGCAAGGATGAAGGGACTGGAGCATTTAGATAAGGAGGTGCTGTTGCACACATACTCTTCAATAGGATTATTGTGAGCAACCATTTTATTTCAATCTCTTGTTTGCGGATAGCTGTTTCCTTGATGATCAGACATTTTCAGGGAGTCCAATCACTTTAGCAAAAACAATACAGCCCAAAACTATTTTGACTAGTGCATTTCAGGTTTTTAAAACACATCCATTGTGTGTGCAGCCTAAACATTCATATTTATACTTGTAGACTGTTGGATGGGGTGAAAAGGAACACAGGAATACAATGTGGTAAGCTCTGTTCTCTGGGACCATCTCTATTCAAGGCAGCCGAGTGACTGGATCCCTACCCCAGCATACTTCCTGGCTGTAGAATTATTCTTTAATTTCTTTTTCATCCAAATTCTGAAGAATTTGTAGTAGAGGTGTAGTAGATCTGAATTTAAACAGTTTAACTTTTTATAGTATAAAACTTATTGTGTTATAACTAATTATAATACAAACTCAGACAGAGCGTTTGATTTGTTTTAGTTTTGGACACAGGTTCTAACATTGTCTAGGGTGATCCCAATGAAATACATAGCTATGGATTGTCTTGAACTCCTGATTCTCCTGCCTGTACGTTTGCCAAGTGCTGGGATTACAGGAATGTCTACCACACTTGGTTTGGGTTTTCTGAGACAGTGTCTCACTATGTACCTCCGGCTTGCCTAGAACTCACTATGTAGATCAGGTTGGCCTCAAACCTGTGGTTATTCTTTTCTTTCCTGTCTCTTGAATGTTGAGCCTGTACTATCACAATGGCTTAGTTATATAGTATTTTTAAATTATTAAAGATAGGTCTCATATGCTCACATTGGCCTTAAACTTTCTCTGGTTTTGGCTGACTTTGAGCAGATTTTCCTGCCTTCTCCTCCTGTTCTGGGCCGCTCAGGCATGCACCACTCTGCTTGCCTTCCCGTTGCTGTTGTCCAATGAGCTCAAGGGTTTATAAACTAACTCTAAACATTTCCTAAGGTGTAGTTGCAATTTATAAATTTATGTCATGTAATCATAATTGGAATACGTTTTAAAAAAGTGATGTGGTTTCTTATCTTTCATTGGTAAAAACAATAAAAGGAAAAAAATCAGTTGACAAAGATATTGGCCAGCCGTGGCTGCAGAGGGTGAGAGCATTCCTCATAAAAAGCAAAATATAATAAAAATCAAAACAAAAGAAATTATTTTTCTTGAAATTATTACTTAGGTCTGTAAAAAGTCATTTGACTTGCTTTGTACTTTTTTTTTTTTCAGCATCTAAGCACATTTACTTAGACAGTGAAGTAGGCTGATTTCTCAGGAAACTGCTGTTCGGTTGTTCCAATGCTAATGAATTCGGGTGATAGGCTTGATATATTACAGATTGAAGACAAACATTTGTACTCTATTGTTCTTATGCTGTACTTTATTCTTCAACAAAATCAATGGCTTTTCTTGGTTATTAGGGTAGATCCTATACCTGCATATAAAGTCTAAGAGTGGCTTCTGCTGTCAGGTTGGTGCCTGCTGTTCTGCTAAGCATGTAGGGAATCATGACTCAAATGATTATATTTATGTAATTCCTAACTTCTTTATCTTCAAGGCCGAATGGAAATTTCTTTTTCTGTAGTTGAGTACTCTAATTTTTAAAGCATTTTTCTTAATGCTAAGTGAGAGTTTCTTGTTAAGTGATGTGAAAATGAAAGTTTATTTGCTTTTTTTAAAAAAAGATTTATTTATTTATTATGTATACAGTATACAGAAGAGGGTACCAGATGCCATCATAGATGATTGTGAGCCACCATGTGGATGCTGGGAATTGAACTCAGGACCTTGAGAAGAGCAGTCAGTGCTCCCCACCTTTGAGCCATCTTTCCAGCCTGGTTTATTTGCTTTTATATCAGGTTTCTATGTAGAGTTCCTTAGCTTGACTTGCATTTGAGATGGACATTTCCTAAAAACTGTATTCTAGAGTTTTTCATGTGAGGGTCATTTTACATTAGCCTTCTCAGAATTCCCCTAAATTACAATTCTAGGACTATAGACAATAAGTATTAGTTTTGCTTTTATTTTATTTTAAAATTTATTATTATTGAATATGAATTTTGCCTCTGTGTGTGTGTGTGTGTGTGTGTGTGTGTGTTTGTGCGCGCGCACACAAATGTGGTATATCAGTCAGGCCCTCTACTGCAGTTACAGCTTAGTTGTGAGCTGATGTTAGTTCTGAGAACTGAACTCAGGTCCTCTGAAAGAGCGTAAGTGCTTTTAACTGCTGAGCCATATCTCTAGCCCCCAAACTTTGCCTTTAAAAAATAAGCTTAAAGTGCTCAAAAAATTGACTTTTGTGAACTATAGTTCTTTGTAATTTTTATAGCAATTCTATGGAAAGCAGGTATATCCTTTTGTTATACATTAAACTGTGGTCATTTGTACTTAATATAAATCTGTTTTGCTGAGATGATGTAATGTACATTATGTTGGTAATTATCATGTGTTGTTTAAACTTTTTGAAAGTGGAATCTAGGAATAAGGATTTCCTTGGCTTAGTAGACCCAGATATATTTCCTTCAACTGCCCTTCAAAACTCCTTGTCCTGGTCAGGCTGACTCTCTCACTCAGTGACGGGGAGAAAAGAGACCAGCCAGCAACTAAGGGTATTAAAACATTGTGCTCTTGAGAACACGTAGAAGGTAAAAAATACCATTTCCAACCAAGGTTCCTGTTGTTTATCTCATGGAATAAAAATGCCCACTGTGGGAGAAGTCAGAAGCTCTGTCTCCTGAAGAGAACTCTCCTCTCTGCCCAGAAATCTCCCAGCATGCCTACTTCCGCAGGCTGCCCCCTGTCATTTCTTCAGAAGGCCTGCCATGGTCCACCAAGGTTTGCTGTCTCCATGCTGCCCCTACCTAGCTGTTTCTTGTTTTTTCATGCTTATTGGCTACAAACCTAAGAGACTTGTTCATTTGAAACAGAAATCACGGCTGCCCTAGCTCACTCTCCATACCACAGAGATTTCTCATGATTCTACAGTGAACTTCTTGAAAATAAGGAAAATGGGTTAAATTTTGCCTAGTTTCTGTGCATCGAGATAGAGGAGATGATGCAAGGCCACAACGTGTATTTTGTACGAAGTTAGAGGTTAAAAAATAAATCACCATTGAGCATGTATCTACCTGTTCTCTTAAGACCTCTTCTTTTTTCGATGTATTTTCATTTTAGAGTAGTTTGAAATAAATAATTAATTGTTATCATACTGTGTTAATCTATTAAAAGAAAAATTGCATATTCAAGTTTTAGATTTCTTTCCTAGACTTTCAGTTGTCTTATTTAGTTGTTCTTTCTGTCTGTCTCTGTGTTTCTGTCATCTCTCTCCCTGTGTCTCTGAGACAGAGTTTCTCTGTGTAGTCCTAGCTGTCCTGGAATTTGACCTGTAGACCAGGCTGGTCTTGAACTAACAGATCTGCTTCTTTCAGAGTGCTGGGATGAAAGGCATGTACCTCCCACCCCCAGCCCTCTATATCTTCTTTTATTTTTATGACTTTTACTTAACACCGTTTGAATAGGCTCTAGGGCACCTGTTTTTCTTTGAGACTGGAGAAGCTATGACTCTTGGGCTAGGCTCATTCTCATCTGTAGTTGTTGTAATTTAGCTCCTAAAATCATATAACTTGATCCAGTTTTGCCTAGAGAGATTTGTAGACAGTTATTTCAAAGTACTTTCTGGTTGAATTTTTTTTCTTTAATTTTAAAAACTTTCGAAACCTTTTGATATTTATTTCCAAATGTCATAAACTTTTAAAAAGCAACACATTTATCCTAAATATATGTGCAAGAGCAAAAGTAACAAGGAAGGACAGGACTTAAAGAAACGCACACATTAAAATTTGAATGAAGGATTCTGCATATAAGTAGGATAGCATTAGGTAAGATCGGAAGTTATTTCTGTAGTCTGTGTATAGGTTGAGAGTGAGCAGGCTGTAGCATAGCTATCTCATTTCCAGCAATGCTGACCAGAAGCCAAGCAATCGATGTTAGACTAGCTTTATGGTAAAGTTACAGGACCAACTTTCCACATAAGTCAGTCACTTAAATATGTTTAAGGTGATCTCTTCTCATTTAATGGTAGCTAAGGTAAACCCTTGTTTAATACTTTTCCTGACCTTTTTTTGTTGTTGTGGGGAGGGGTGTGTGTGGGTGCAAGCCTCCTTGACACAGATTTTTTGAAGTACATTGGATGTAGAAAGTACTGCTTTTTCCTGAAGTAGCACTGCTGTCTGGGGGTGAAAGTATGGGACATGAGACCCTTGGGATAATGACGGGTACCCTCCTCCTCTGCCATAGCCTAGAATCTGATCACCTGGAACCTGAGGAGTCATTATGTTCTCACTTTTTGGAGCTTTCATTTATCTGTGTTACCAGGAGAATGCTTTGCGCACTGCCTTCTGAACAGTCTTTGTTTTTGTGTTAATTTCTGCTATCATTCATGCTTAGTGTGTGTGTTCTTTACAATTGCAGCTTCTAATTGTCTCTCTCTCTCTCACACACACACATACACTTAAGGATAGGCATCTACTGACCTACTGTTTTCTCAGAACTTCATGCATTCACTCTTTTTTTTTCCCTTGTTAGAGCAATGTCCTGGGAAGAACTCATGCATCCATTTCCCAACCAGTTTTTTGTGTTTTGGCTGCTGCTTCATTGTATAAACACTTTGTCAGTGTGTTTTGTGTCTGAACCAAAAGGTGTTCTTTGAGGAGTGTTGGAATACTAAAGAACTCACTTTGTTATATCCTGCCCACAGCTGGCTTTGCTGATGCTTTCCTGTAGTCTCCTCACGTGGGAGGCAGAAGACAGGAGAGCAGAAGTTAAAGGATAGCCTGTCTCAGAAAACACCAAACATCAAGAAACCCTCAATAAAACCTCTCTAGTTAAAGTACCCAAACATCCCCCCCCTTATTTTAGCATGGGAAACTGGAAGGGGAAATGTTTCTGTGCTCACTTGTCTTCTTCCATTTTGCTGTAGATTGCCATCAGTCAGTCTCCACGATTCTAGACATAGTGGGTGGGATGTCCTCTCAGGAAGTGCAGCATGTTAATTTTGTAAGATTCACATACCATTCTTTTAAAAGCCACTGGATTAATGTGTGGTTGGACATGTGGGTTGGGCCCCTGAGTTGTACCTCTCATGGGTGTGACAGTGTGACATGACTCAGTGGAATGAGGGGGTGGCTTTCTGGGCTCAGCTGCAAACTGAGAGTGAAGTTCAGGGGGCTTTGTGCTACCTTTGGGCCTCCGTGTATGCTCAGTTTGTAAATGGTTAATAAGATAGCATGTGCTACCCCTGAGTTACATCCTGGGGTTCTCACTTTATGTCTTAAATGCTTTGTGTATCTGGGTTTTTCAGCGTAGGTCATTAAAAGAGTTTGGAACGTTTTGATATCTTGCTAGAGAGCCCTGTCTCCGCTCCTCCCAAACTGCAAGGCTGGTGGTTGAACTACTCTCCATGCTAGGCCATAACTCCATCTCTGAGCTCCATCTTCAGCCCTTTGCCTTTCTAGGTCCTGCTATTCATCTTGAGCTGGCCTCCTTCCTCAGCCTGGTATGACAAACATGCATCACCACATCCAGCTGAAAGTGCCCTTTGAACTATACTTCTCCACTGCACTGATCACACTTGGGAGGGATGCTTAGTTCTGTGCGAGCATACCAACCAACATGTTTAGAAGTTTCCCTTTCTCTGTAGTTAATGGAGAACAGGGAGATTGAAAATTCATTACTGGTCACTGGGATTGCTTTCTAAGAGGCCAGAAAGAGGAGAGTTTTGTCTACAGGTCCCAGGTTTCTCTCACAGTGAGAGATTATATTTGCATGAAATCTTTCTTATGTTACCTTTACATCTTGATGGGTGCTGAGAAGATTAGATGAAGATCTGAAGGGAGATTATCAAGAGTACTAGAGGTAGAGAATTCAGGGTCAACTTTTTCTAACATATACTTTTTCTAACATAAATACACTCTGGTTGTTTTATGTTTCCTTTGTTAAAGGTTTTGTTTTATTTATTATTGTGTTGGTATGTCTACAGTGTGCCAGTGTTCTTGTGCTCATGTATGCACACAGGTGAGTACAGACCAGGGCAGATGTGTGGAGATCAGAGGACAATGTGTGGGTGTAGTTCTCTCCATCTTGAGGGGGATTGACCACAAATGGTCAGACTTGTGTACGAGCTCTTGTACTACTGACTGCTCTTACTTGTCTTTTTGCATTTTTTCAGTTGGTGGTTATTGCTTGCGTTTAAAGGTCTGTTAATGTCTGAGGAAGCTATTCATTCATATGTATGATTTAGCTGCGTCTGTGGCCTTGCTATGGAGTAGGAGGAGACAGGCAAGAAATACTCAATTACTGTTTTTGAGATGTTGTTTTTCATGCTGGTCAGAGTTGCTACCCTAGTGGAGTCTTCAAAGGACAGCTAAGGCTTGGTTAGCCCAGATAAGCTTAGGCAAGGCCTGCAGGCTGGGAGATGGGGCAATTCAAGGAGCAGTTGTCACGGTCACTTCTAGGCCCATGGATTCCAAGCCAGTACCTGTAGCTCATTACTTTGACCCTTTATAAGTTTTGGATATACATGGCTAACTCTTTTTGTTTTCTTCAAATAATTTTTGTGTTGATATTTCACATTTCCTCAGTTCCAAACTGGTCTCATTCCCCCCACTCAGCTTGTCTGTCTTTCTGGATCAGAACACTGGACCACTAGGGCCAACCCCCAGCTTGTGGGATCACTCATCTTACCATGCTTGTTCTCGAGCCACTTCCTCTTGTCTTCGTTTGTCAGATCCTATTGAGAAACTTGGGATTTCTCTGTGGTTGCATTTCCCAAGGTTACCTAAAACCAGGCTTATTCATCTCAGACAAGGACTATTTCCTTGTTAGCTAGTTATGTTTTTTTTTTTTTTTCCCTCATAACCTTATGCACAAAATTCTACTGTGAAGGGAAACATACATCTTGAGGCAGATGCATCTGTGAATGAGGACCGTTTTGTCTAGGCTTGACCAGCTGAGCTAGTCTTCTTGGAAGAGTCAGAGTTGGGATGTGCCAGAAAGGGAGCCAGTCCTGAGTCACCATGCATGTGATTTAATTAACAGTCCAGAAGGCATGGACATTGAGCTGAGTGATAAGCTAGTTCATTTTGTGTTTGTCTCATTTTCTCTTTATGCTTTTCTTGTTTAATGCCAAAGGTAAAGATCCATCAGTATTTTTGCTTCTGTTTTCAGTGACAGGCGACAGCTCTGTACTGATTTGAGTTGCTGGTGAAATTCTCTTCACAGACTCCTGCTCAGGTAAAGCAGAATCCTAGAGTAGATCTTTGAGGCAGGACCTTTGAGTGGGAAAGAATTTCAGAACAATTCAGAGTCAAAGGGTATAAGAATGTCCAGCAAAGTTCACAGATTAAGCAGAGTTTAGAAACTCAATTTTAAAATTTGGAAAATTTTGACCAGGCTTACCTTTGAAGAATTTTCCTCAAAATTAAAAAGAAATATTTTTATTTTGAGTGTGTTAATGTTTTGCTTTTGTGTATATATGTGCATCATGAACATGCCTGGTACCTACAGAGGTATGTAGTGATGAGGGTGTCTGATTGCCTGAAACTGGAGTTAGGCCTTTGTGATCTTCCACATACATGCTGGGGAAGCCAGGTCCTCTGCTAGAACAGCAAACACTCTTTAACTGTTGACTCATCTCTCCAGACCCTTGGAGAAGTTTCCTTTATAAACATAATGTTGAGGTGGGTTTATGCGATGCCTTGTGTATATTTATGATGAGAGAGGTGAATGAAAGGCCACAAACATCCTCACCTAATGTGAGCACAGTTCATTGTTAATATCTTGGTCCTGAGGACAAACACTAGCTCTGATAATTTTGATTCTTAGGTTATGTTGAAGTATCTGATAAGGCAGGTCCTGGGGTGAGAGGCTGCTTTCTATTCCCATAGCCCCTTCATTTCTTCAGATTTTCTATTCTGCCTCACATTTGCTATCCTCCTGCTTGTAACTTTTATTACTTAATATTATTTTATATTTGGACGTTTTTCCTGAATGTATGTCTGTATACTACTTGAGTGTTTGGTGCTTGAAGATGACATTTGGGTTCTCTCCCTTGGAACTGGAGTTCAAGAAAATTGTGAGCCACCATGTTGTCACCAGGAATCAAACCCTGGAAGAGCAGACAGTGTTCTTGATTTCTGAGCCAGCTGTCCTGCACCTTTTATTATTTTAAAGATTGATACGTGCAAATAATCTTTTCTTTGTAACTACTGTAAGACCTTTTCCTAATAAGATGCTGTAATGGATACGTGTCTGTGGTGTAAGGTTTATTGCATTTAAATATGTTTCTTTGAACATTAAAACATAGGGTCATTGCTTTATTTGGTCCTAGGCTATTGGTAGATACTTTGCCAGAGGCTCTGTCTATGTCTTTTAATGACATAGTATGTGTATGCCACTCTCTCTCTTTCTCCCTCCCTTCCCTGCCCCCCCCCCCCGTGTGTATGTGTGTGTGTGTGTGTGTGTGTGTGTGTGTGTGCTAGGTTAGAGGATAACCTCAGGTTTCAGTCTTTCCCTTCCATTTTGAGATGGGACCTTATACTTTTCTTCTGCGCACACTTTGCTGGCTAGCAAGTGAACTTTCGAGAGATTCTTCTATTTCCACTTACCATCTCTCTGCAAAAAAGCAGGATTATAAATACATGCTACCCAATTCTGCAAATTATGTGGGTTCTGAGATTTGAACTCAGGTCTTTATGCTTCTGAGGCAAGCTCTTTGCCCACTGAACCACTGAGCCACCTCCCCAAATGAAACTAGATGTTTTGAAGTGAAAAGAAGTAAAGCAATCGAGCTGTGAATGACAGTTGTTATCATTGTGACATTTCCCCCCTCTTTTTTCAGACAGGATCTCACTGTAGAGAACTGGCTGGATTGGAACTAATAGAGATCCTCCTGCCTCTGCCTCCCAACTGCTGGAATTAAAGGTGTGCAGCGCCACACCCAGCCCCATTTCAAGATTCTTAATAAAATCAAACTTATCAATACTGATTTTAGGATAACAGAGAGAAACAGTTTATGTTTTAGATTTTGGGCTGTTCCTGAGTGTGTTTTACTCATTACATGTAGCTGGGTGACCTCATAGAAGCATTTGATAATCGTAGAAATAATCTTTTTTTTTTTTTTTTTGAGATAGGGTCTCAGTAGAAAGCTTTTAATTATTTAATAAAATTATAAAAAGATGACTACAGTGAAAGTTATTGCTACCCTATTGTTATTTGAATATAGATTTTGTTATACTAGTGAGTTAATGAAAATAATTTTTGGCAAATTTTAGTATAGGAGAATTAAATTGAAAGGTGGATAGGAAAGACACATTTTCAGAAGAATCAGCCCTAAACCTAATGGTTTGAATGAATGAACACCTAAGGCTGAGACATTTTCATTGACTTATCTGTACCATTCCACAGTTGTCCTTGATGATGTGTGGTTTCCTTTGTGAGGTCATGAATGACATTATCAGCAAGACATATAGTGATACTACCCTAAGTAAACCAGTCATCACACTCACATCTGATGGCCCATCAAGCTTCTGTCTATATGGGGTAGGCTTGTGCATTGTTTAGGTGAATCAAACTAGGACTCTGTCCTCTGTCCCAAGTTGATCAAAATAACCATCTGTCTGATAGCAGGCTGTCCCTGGACCCCCACGAATTCTCTTGTTAAGAATGGCATCCGAGTGAACCTTAAACAGTGCTTTTGACTTTTAAAGAAGATAAGGTTTAGCCTAAGGGTGACTGAATGTTTAACTTCCCTAATGAGCATACACAAGATCTTCCCCAGTTTGAGCAAAAGTGGATGGTTATGTAGGGAAAGTGTCAGCCATGACAGAGATGGATACATAGCTGCACATTGCTGGAGGCAGCCTTTGTAGTTCCCACAGGCTTTTAGGGATCCTGACTCAAGTCAGCACAAGATCCGTGGCTTTGGCCAGCAAAGAATTTTAGTCCGAGTCTGTGTGAAATAGAGTTGGAGTTTCGTACAACTAGAAAAGGGCTTGGGGAAAGAAGAGCATGGGTGTGAGCTTCTCAGAGAAGAATTAGTTCATTAAAGGACATTTTCATAGATTTTTGTTTTTAAGCACAAAGGTCGAGGGAATGGATAAGAAACATCCAAGTGAGGATTTGGGACGCTTCAGGAAGAGCTGCACTTAATTCCTTGTCATTAACAGTATGTACTATTTTGGTGACTCTCTAAAGGCTGCTAAGAAACCTGCTTCCTCCTCCCCTCCCCTGTCCCTCTCCTTTGCCTTCCTGCTAAGTGATAGTAGAGTGGCCACAAAGATTCCTTGGGCAGGACTCTAGTCTGCAGGTGAAAGCACAGGCATTGGGCTGGGAGGTAAGGGCATGTCCTTTTTTTAATGGTATATGGGTTTTGGTGAGATTCCTAGAAAATTCCACATTTACAGATAGAGAAGGGTGCCTTTAAGCAAATGTTGATGGAGCTGGAATGTTGATTCTCTGCTGCTCAGGGCCTTCAGGTAGTCTCAGGGGAGGGCTTCTTTCCCTTCCTGGGTCCCCTGGGTCTTTCCTGTCCTTCTAACTTGCATCAACAAAGATAGTAAGAAGAGATCTCCATTGGTAGGATATTTATATTTAATATATTAATATGTTTACTACTTAATATTTCCTGCGTAAGAATGTTAATGATAGTGGTAATAAAGCCATGTTAGAATTTTGGAGTTTGTGCGGGAGAAGGGAACAAAAAAATTTAAGAAATGCCAACTTCTATTTAAGTGTATAATTTATAGTATTCCAAAATGAGTTCTCTGTAGAATCTAGTTACCAACTCTACTGAAATTCTTTAATTTAGGAGACTAGAACAGATATTTTACATCTAATATGGAACCCAACATATTTACATTGAATTTTTTTTCTATTCTAAGTTAAAACTACCTTTAAACTCAGCAAGCTCTTGAGTTGCTCCATATCAGGAGACTGTAAGTGAGTCAGTTCTCCAGACACTTCTGTCCCACCCCTACTGGTCACACCCCTACTGGAAAATAGGGTAGTGGCTTCCTTGTCAGAGGTGGGTGTGCCAGATGCTTTTGTGAATGGAGGGGAAGGCTTTGCCGGGTCAAGTTATTTGCTAAGTTAAGAAAATAAAGGTGCTCACACAGTTTTATCTTTTTATGTTTAACAGATAAAAGTAAACCAGAGGACTTTGGTGGGACTCTTATTTCTTGCAATGTTTTTGGCTTCCAAAAAAGTCTGAAAAAATTTTAAGTCCTCAAGAACAGAACTTTAAAAGAATCCAATCACTCCAGTAGTAGAAAACAAGGGAGAAGAAAGCAAGCTCTACACAGCACAGCATTTTATTTAGCAAACACTGAGCACAAAGGAGCTTTCTCCCGGATGCTGCTGGAGAAAGAGCCTCCTTTGTCCCCCACTCCCTTTCCTTGTCTCTCTCCCTTTTAACAAAGCTCCTCCAACAAAAGGAGCTACAGCAGGTTAACTTATCATTTTGTTGGAGGACCAGGGCCTGCTATGTGCTGACTGCCTATCTGTAAAGCATTCATAGTTTTAGTGATGGAAAAGCTTTGGCTTTTGGCTTCCATGAGAATTTCATTAAGAAGGGAAAACTCCAGAAAGTTGTATCAGTTTGAATTGAACGTTGGCCTAAGGACCTGAAGCAGGCCAGAGGTTTATTGCTCTGTTGACTGACCCAGAACTTCCACACCGTTCTCTTGTGGAGGGATTAGCTGTGGGACAAATTCCCAAGTACAGCTTGAAGTTTTGTCAAATCCACAATGACATTTCTTTTCACAGCTCTCTTGACTTTATACCGTTTAAATACCCCAGTTGTCTCCTAATTTGCATTTCTTTCTTTAATTCCTGTCAGCTCTGAATGCAACGTTTACATAATCAATTTCCTTGTCCTGGTTTTTTGGGTTATTGCTTTTGATTTGTGACATAGCCATTGGCATGTTAGGAATCTTATTATGTTTTCCTTGTCTACTTTAAGATACTGTCATAAACTACAATGTCTTAATAAAGAGCATTATGCAGTGAAATTAACTTATTTTATTTTTCCTTTTTAGGTTGAGCAATGGCATTTCAAAAGGCAGCCAAGGGGGCTGTTCTTGTGGGAGGAGGAGCTCTGGCCACGGTTTTGGGACTCTCTCAGTTTGCTCATTACAGAAGGAAGCAAGTGAGTAAACGTGGGAACTGATGGTGGGGCCTTCAGGGCTGTGTGTGCTCATGGCTGTGTGCAGGAATCACTCTTAAAACCTCCAAGGTTAAAGAGATCCTCCGAATACTGCCTCATGATGCCCTTGAACTTTGAGTACCTCATGTTTTAAAATGGTAATGTCTTCTCAAAGCCTCTGTTTTGGCTCTTTGATTTTTTTTAAAAAAATGCTTCATTTATTTGTGCCAGGGTTTGTTCATTTAGACCCTCCTTTGTCTAGTTCATTGAGATGCAGGGTGCTCTCTTTGCTCCTGCCAAGTATGTCCTAATAGAAGGTAGGAGGCCGGGAACGGAAGTGGAAAAGCAAAGGCCCCAACTCTGCTGTCTATTATATTCCTTTTTCTTTTTTCTTCTTTTCTTCCTCTTCCCCTTTCTCCCTCCCTCTGTCCCTTTCCCTTTCTTTCTTCCCTCCCTTTGGAGACAGGGTTTCAAGGGTTTTTACTGTGGTGTAACTCTGGCTGTTGTGGAATTGTGTAGATCAGCCTGGCCTTGAACTCACAGAAATCTACCTGCCTCTGCCTCTAGAGTGCTTGGGTTAAAGGCAAGAGCCACAAGGCCTTCATGTTTCTTATATATTTAGTTACTTATAACAAGTACGTTATCTCACGGAAGAAGGACTATTCGATGTAGGACACAACAGTACAATTACTATGACCATTCTGAACACAGGGTTCAGTTTCCTTTTATTCTTTTCTTTGTAGTACAGCCATGCCTTCCTACAGTTAAGGTTGGAAATGGTAAATGATCTCATTGCAAGTCTTTGTTCTCTTCAGCCTGGAGATGCTCTGGTTAGTTTTGGTCTCCTGTTTCTCTTCTCCCAGGCCATTGGAGCAGACAGTCCTGCTTCAAGAGGAGAGTGGGAATGCTTGCTTTACAAAGCCTGCTTGTTGTTGCTCTTTACCATTTCTGTGGCCACGTTTAGGTGAAGTTTCACTACACTTCCCTACTCTCTGTTTCTTTGTGTTAGAAGGTGGTAGAACCAGACATTGCTTGGAAGTTTCTATCCTGAGCAGGAATACCACCTTAAAAACACATGTTAAGAAGAATTAATGTATTGCTTCACAGTTGCCTTATCCTTACAGTGAATAAGCTCCTCAGACTTTTTTTTTTTTTTTTTTTTTAAAGATAGACAGGATCTTACTCTGTAAGCCTGGCTGGTTTGGAAGCCAGAGAGCTCGTGCTTAGCTTCATATTCCTGAGCACTGAAATCTCAGCATTCCGGAGGCAGAGGCAGGTAGGTCTCTGAAAGTCCAAGGCTAGCTTGATCTACATAGTGAGTTCCAGGACAGCCAGGGCTATATAGTGAGACTTTGTCTTGAAGGAAAGAAAATAAATATAACAAGGCATTGATTACAGGCCTGAGCCACTGTGCCTGTACAGGCCCCCAAACTCATTTTTTATGTTTCTTTTTAAAGAGGAGAGGTACTAGAGAGACTAATTCACCCCTTCTTTTTCATTTTGAACCTTGGGCCCTGGACCCCAGTGCTTTTCAGTGTGTGTGTTGCCCATATTAACTGCTTTCCTCTTGAGCTTCTCTTCTTGTCTGTTGCTTGTCTCTGATATGCGGTCTTTTTTTTTTTTTTTTTTTTTAAAGTCGCCTTGGTTTCTTGAGAGTAAATGTGAAACATGCTGCTTCTGCAAAGGCTATTTCAGAAGTCTGGGACGTGGGCATTAGGGATTAGATTACATCCCTCATCTTCCCTCCACACCCATGTTATCTGAACTGAAACTGGGAAATGCCAGTGCCAAAGGTCATGATATCTAATAGGTGTTGCTAAATTTGTATGTGGCTTATGTCTTTTAACTGTAGTAAGCATGTTTTACTATGAAGTTTATGGCTTGATGCTATTCCTATGTATTAGTCGTTTCATATTTTGTAAGTTTGTTTTTTTTTTAACTGATCTCACAGAATAAATTTGTAATAGAACTCCCAAACAGCTGAGCTAGGGCTGGATTTTAGAAAATTAAAGCATAACAAGGGCTTGTTGATTTCTAGAACATTTGTCACTCCATCTCCTTAAGTTCGGAACCCTGACTATCCTAATAGCTCAGTGAAATGGATAGCAACAGCTTGAAGTCATTTATAATTTTAAACTGACAGGTTCTGTTGGAAAAACACCAAACCCCAACCAGCACAGGCATATTCCAGTCAGGGGACTGCATAGGAAATCTAAGTGTGTTTTTAGCGATTCATGTCCCTTTAAGACACTACCTTGGGCGTATGTTTGAGAGGGTAGCCAGTGTGCTGAAGCCACTGGGGATAGGGAAAAATAGACAAACTAACTCCCTAGAGAGGAAACAGTTTATTTTAGTTGCTGACATAAAATGACCACAGGTCACCTGTAATACAGTTCTCTTTCCCCACAAAGTATGTGCCATTCAGAGCCATTAGATGTGTAGGGGTGGTGATAACTGACTTCAAGAATAAAAGGGAAAAGAAGAGGAAGAATTATCTCTGCTCTTTGAGACTTGTGACTTGGCTACATTTTTGTAAGACTCTTTGATGAGATCTGTTTTTCTGCTGAGTGTTGTGGGAAGCATTGCCTCACTGGACAGGTGTGTTCCTCTGCTGTCTTCCCTTGCCCAGGCCTAATTTTCTAAGATGGCTCAAACTAGAAAGTTGCTGACTTTTAAGTTTAATCCAGAAGGCCGGGTGTGGTAAAGCACACCTTTAATTACAGCACTTAGGAGGCTGACATAGGTGGATCTCTGTGAGTTCGAGACCAGCTTGGTCTACATAGCTAGTACTAGGGCAACTAGAGCTACACAGTGAGACCCTGTCTCAAACTAAGAAAAAAAAAAAAAGAATAAGTCATTGTTATAAACCTTGACATAATGATATCCTAGGGAATGGTCCATAGACTTTAAATTCAGGCCTTTAGCTCCATCACTGATTCTGTCCCCCCATCCTGGCTTGTGTATATACTCTGGCTATTCCCAGCACAGAGCTTTCGCCCATCCCAAGGTACACACAGGGTTGTAAGTTAAGGACAAATAGGTAGATGCTGAAAAGTTGATAAACTGTTAAAATGTGCTTGGTGTTATCAGTGTGGGACAAGGCTTACGTTTTGGCCAGCTCTCAAAAGCCTTTTTAATTAGTTGTATAGTTCAATCAGCTTGTATTAGCAAAGACAAATAGGAGGAAAATGACTATTTAGACTTTAGAAAGCCTATTAAAGAGAGCACAACGTAATTGAACAAGATGTGGTTTTACTCGTCTTTAAGTCAATTGCTTGTCTCAGGAAGTAGCTGGACTGTTATTTTGAGAAGACAGGTGCAGCCTGAGGTGGTGCAAGCATGGGCCATTACACAGATGTGGATATCATAGGGCAACCTGTGGGAGTCCGTTTTCTCAGGTTGTCAAGTCTGGTCTTTGTTAACCAAGCCATCTCAGTGGCACTATGATGTCGCTTGTTGCATGCGTATGTTAATATTTGTCTTACCTTTGTCAGTGGTAGTATTCACTCAACTAAAGTAAAAGGAAATAGCTTACCTATTTATTGAGGCCTATTTAAAACGGGTCAGTTTTAGAGGTGATGGTAGGATGGTAGGCTCTTCACAAGCAAGGGACAGGACTGTGACTTTCAGTAGAAGTGTTCTTTTGGAGTTGGGAGAGTTTAAATTTTCAGTTGCTCAAAAGGAAAAGGCTTATGGCTAAGTATCCACATTTTCAGCCCTCTTCTCTCTTCCATCAACTGCTTTTAGAATAGTCTTTGAGGGGTCTCTTTTCATTTTCCCCTCTGTTTCTTCATCTTCCTATCCCTTTATTTTTCAGTGTGGAGGATCAAACATGCTAGGCTCATGCTCTGTGGAGGAAGCTATATCGTTAGCTGCTAGTTATCTTAAATCATACTGACCAGTGAGACTGGAGACTGTTCTCCTTAGGCAGTAAAGGTGGGTCTGTGTGAATGGTGAGCTAATCTTCATGACTATTCCCCTGACAATCATTTCTCCAACTAAAAGAACATGCAAAAGGTATGTGGACACCTTATTTGTTCAGCCTGCTGTATGCTCAAAAATGACTATTCTCAATAAAGATGACCCCAGTCTGCTTCTATTTCTCACTCTAAGTCCCTTAAAAGATTATGGGCAGGGGCTGGAGAGATGGCTTAGTGGCATTTGCTGCTCCTCTAGAGAACCTGATTTCTGTTCCCAGCATCTGTGTCAAGTGGATCACCACTGTTTGTAACTCTGGCTTCACAGGATCTGATATCTCTGGCCTCTTTAGGCACTGGACCTCATATGCACATATTCACGTGCAAGATAACACTCATACATATAACTAATAATAATATTAAGAGGCCACCAGGCAGGGCATTACATCCTCCTTCTCCACTTTTCTTCGTTTTCAATGGGGAGTATCTATCTAGAGCCTCACACACGACAGGCAGCCACTCGACAACTGAGCTGTCCCTCAGCCTCTATGTTATTTCCATTTTAAAATATCTTCTCGTTAAACTGCTTAAGCAGACCTTGAACTTGGTATATCCTCCTCAGCTGCTGCTAGTATCCACCCAGCTGAGCTCCATTTAAAATTTGCCTCTCTTCTTTCTTTTAAATACTTAATCTTTGTTGTTGTTGGTGGTGTATTTGGGATTAATCTCACACAAGGTAGACAAGCATTCTAACTCCTCATTCTATTGGTGTGTAATTTGGCAGGAAAAAGGTGATGGTGATTCGTTATTTAGTACAAGTGGGTCTAATGATAACCTATTAGTTGAAAAGGCCATAGAGGACATTTGTACCCAGTCTAACACTGGAGACAAAGGCTGGGCAAGTTTCCATGTTCTAATCCTAAGAAGCTCACGAAGTGGAGTGGGTTTTAGAGGAAAGCGAGTGTAGGAAAGAGGGAGCCATGGAGCATTTCCAGAGTAGGTTTATGAGAAACAGAAGTGGTCAGTATTACCGTCTGGAATGCAGGAGAATTCCCCAGGTAGCTAGGAAGATTGGAGGTGGCCATGGAGTATGGAGCAGAATAGGCTGAAATACGAGAATTTAATCCAGGTCTACTCTAGTCTTTTTTCGTGTTAGAACAATGGTTTTTTTTTTTTTTTTTTTTTTTTTTTTTGTGAAAAATAATCAACTCATCATTGATTCCACATCTATTAAGGTACTAGCTGGAAAAACTGATGTGATGATGTGGTCTTCTCTCTAACCGACCTGTGGTTGATAGAACAGATCTGTTTAGTTGTAGAGGCCCCTCTTGGGTAATGTGGTACATTTGTTCTTTCCATTACTCACTCTGGAGTCAAGGTGGGTTTTGTGAGCGTCCCCTGAGGTGAAATTGATTGACTGATAACTTTCTCGCCCTCCTCCCATCAAACATTAAAGCAGGGGATGGGCTTTAGGAATGATGGATAGTGTAGCTTGGAGTAATCTTTCAAGGATCAGGGTCTTCTCTGAAGCGTGTGAGCTGTATGTGGCCTGCATTCAGCACCCCTGCCCCCACCACGTCTGTTTGAGTAGTTTAGGGATTGTAGACAGTTTTCCTGAATTTTGTCATCATTTTTCTTGCTGTGACAATGAGTATAGTGTAGTTTATTCTTTGCAGGACTGAAGAGCAAAGGGATGCGTGGGTAATTAAAGCTCCCGAGGATGTTGAGACACTGTTTTCATTTATATTTTAGTCTTTCTCTTTCAGTGTGCTATTTGTAAAGTTGTAAGAAAGCAGTGCTTTCTTTTTGGTAGAATGGACACAAAGGTTTTCCTCCCACCCCCCAGTAGCAGAAGACTAAATTGGAGAAGCAAAAAACAGAATGATCAACTCTAGTCAAAATAAGTGTTTTATTTTTTTTCCTTTTGAAACCGAGTCTCTCTCTGTAGCTTCGTAGTCCAGTCTGGTCTGGAATGTGTAATGCTTGTGCCCCAGAAGAGCTAGAGCTACACAGAGAAACCAAACCAACCAAACAAACAAAAAGATGCAATACCAAGCTTCTTAAAGATAGTAGGTTACATAGTTTTTCCTATGTTAATAATAGAGAAGTGAGTGAAGACAGAAACACTAGATGGGTTTCTGACATTTAAATTAAAAAGTTGCTCTGTAGTAAACATCTTTGACTGTCATTCTGCTTTTTAAGCATTCTCAACATCATTAAGAATTTAACTTCAGAGGCTGGAGAGATTGCTTAGTGGTTAGAGTACGGGCTGTTCTTCCTTCCAGAGGACGCGAGTTCCATTCCCAGCACTGACATGGTGGCTCATAACCACCTCTAACTCCATCTCCTAGGGATCAGATGCCCTCACACAGATGTAAGTGCTTGCAAAACACCAATGCACTTTCGGGGCGAAAAAAGACTTGAACTTCAGTGGGGGAAGCTTCCTCATCTGAGAGTATTTGGAGTCTGAATCAGCCAGGATGTTTGTTCATGAGCCACATTTGTTTATTTGTCAAATGGCCTTAAACTTGTGATCACACTTGTCTGTTATTCTCAGGTAAACAGTTTTCCACTTACAGAGGCATTTTTAATAGGTTTGCAAGCAGCCTTTCTCTTTAAAAGTCTCACTATAAAAGAATAAAAAAAATTTTTCTAAGATGAGGATAATAGATGCAAGAAGATAAGATGTTCAAGGCCAGCTTTGTCCACACTGTAGGAGGCTAGCCTAGGCTATGTGAAATCACCTACAAACAACAACAAAACAATACCAAAAAACCTCAGACAACAGCAAAACTTAAAAATTTGACAAATAATAACTCAAATCATTCTAGTCAATCCTATTTTTTTTGAGCTTAACTGAAATGTAATTTCTAGAGCAATATCTAAACCCTGTGTTACAGTGCAGGGTTTTGTTAGGCATTATTCTCTGTTTCTGTGTGTTTCACTATTTTTGATTCAACATATGAGATCATGTAGGTTTATGCTATCACCTTATCATAATATCCAACAGGCTCATCAAAGTTCTCATTTATAGGGGTTTCCTTTCTTTTGAAGCAGAATGATATTCCATGGTATGTGTATCTTATATTTTTCTACAAAGGATGAGGTGTGATGCACTGGGGAAAGATTCAGAATTATGTACAGTATGCACAGTAGGTAAGTTGAATCTTGGCTTGCCATACAGATCTTATAGTTGTATTTTTAAATATTTATTTTATGTATATGAGTGTTTTGCCTGCACTACACATATCCTGGGTACTCACAGCATCCAGAAGAGGGAGCTGGATTCCCCAGAATTAGAGTTATATATGGTTGTAAGTAGTCATGTGGGTGCTTGGAAGGGAATCCAAGTCCTCTGCAGTAGCAAAAGTTCTCTTAATTGCTGAATCCTTTCACTTGCACCCTTATAGCATCTGTTAATCCCAGAAGTGAATTGCTGGAATATGCAAGCCAGTCATTCTAGCGAACAAGCTCCAAAACTTATGCTTATAGCAAACGTTTCTTACTGTCCCTACCATTCAGCATGGGAAAGTGAGGGACCCATTTCTTCTAGTCAGGTTCAAGAACTTGTTACCTCAAGTTCAAGTCAGAGCCTTGCTGCCTGCAATCTCATTTCTCTGGAAGAAGAGAATCATGTTGTTAAACATCCAGCCACCACATGTATCCTTAATGCCATTTTTAATCTAGCTGACTAATGAGCTGTTTCTTATGATGAGAATTTTATTGTTAGGGTTTATACCAAAGACATTCATCATTCATTAGCTTCTCTTATTTAGAACCCTGTGCATAGATTCCTGGAAAGGCTGTTTTTCTCCTAGAAATATAACTAAGTGTGTTGGTAATGTGCCTGGTATGTAAAGCTTGATGAGGACTCGGAATACTCTGTATTTTAGATAAGGCCAGTTGAAACTATTCTTAACCACTCTATATGGTTAACTGTTTCCTATGAGACATGCTTCATCAAAGCACTGAAATTATGCAGACAGAGCTGGGAATATTCTCTGAAGAGCATTCTATCAGCTTCTCTCTAATTCTGGTTTTTATTTAACACTTAGTCCTCAAAGTGGGGCCCCAGCAGCAACTTGTGGTTCTAACTTTCATCGGGTCTTCGAGGAGTTTGGGATGCTATTTTGTCGCTGGCATACAGAATCAGTGAGGTTAACTGTGCTTCTATAGGTCATCCCGTGAGTCAACGGCTGAGCTAGGATTAGCACTGACAGCTGGTGAGCTGCTAGGCTGTTAGCATTGACATTCACTTTGATTTGACTTTGCATTTCATTTTCAACTATTTATTCATTTTAAGGCCTTTTAAAGAAACTTTTTAGGGATATTGTAGGACAGAGAAAACTTTCTATAAATGCCCTGGGAGAGCCCTCTTGCTTCTGTCTTTTTCCACCCTCCCAGCTTGATATAGTTGCATATCTGTGTTTGGAAAGCTTTCTCTAGGCTTTTCTTTCTTTCTTTCTTTCTTTTTTCTTCCCTAAATTTGGAATAAAAGATACTTTTAAGTTAGGTAGTTTCAGTTTTACCTTATTTTGTAATCTGAGATTTTTTTTAACAAAAACCTATGAGGTCCAATTTTGTTAGAATATGTGTTTATGAGAGATGTGCGTCTACATACTTCACATGTATTTGATGAAGTAGCCACAGAGATGGAGAGTGTGCATCTCAAATTTGAACATGAACTGTTTTGAGCATAAGGTTCCAGTGTAGTAGGCTGGTCCCTTGACTCAGTGGGTCAGTATAGTACTCATCATGGGACAGGGTGTCAGTGAGCCCTGTTTCACTTCCAGGTCAATGCCATATGGAGAGTTTTAAGGCAAAGTGCTGCTTCATAGCGTCTGGGTCTTCTCTGTCATGGCACAGCATGACTGGCTGCATACTATGCAGATGAGCTAGTATTTCTAGACTTCATTGATTGCATTGAAGGTTCTGCACTATAGAAGGTTGTGT
This sequence comes from Sigmodon hispidus, assembly GCA_004025045.1. NCBI lineage: Eukaryota > Metazoa > Chordata > Mammalia > Rodentia > Cricetidae > Sigmodon > Sigmodon hispidus. The sequence goes on from PVIH01007337.1 coordinate 63,924, forward strand.
TGTGGTGCATACCTTCAGTCCCAGCACTTGGGAGGCATAGGCAGGCAGATCTCAGAGTTTCAGTACAGCCAGAACTATGCAATAGTGAGACCTTCTCTCAAAACAAAGCAAACAAACAACAAAACCCTACACAAACAAAATGTTCTGTATCCTTGTGACAAGGTGGTCGGCTGATCTAGGCAACAAAGATAAGCATGCAGAGCTGAGAATATTCAGTTCGGAGTCAAATGAATTTAGTTCTAGGTCGTTTAGTTACATGCTTGAGGAATACATTTAGTTTCTTCTCAGGTCAAAGAACACTTTCTGGGCCTGCCTGTGTAGTTCTGTGGTAGAGAGTTGTTTTTGTTTTTTGTTTTTAAATATTCTTGAAGCCTTGTATTCAATTTCTAGGACCACATTTTATTTGTCTTTTGAGACAGAGTTTCTCTGTGTAATAGCCTTGGCTCTCTTGGTACACAATTTGTAGACCTAGTTTATCTAGAACTCACAGGGATCCACCTGACTCTGCCTCTCCAGTGCTGGGATTAAAAGTGTGTCCTACCATGCCCACTTTATGTTTATAAAAAGAATATGAAAAAAAGAAAAGAAATATGTAAAAAGATGCCTTCTTTATATTTATGAGATACTATGTGGGGGTTGGGGTGGTCTAGCACCTGCTGGACAACCAAGAGTTATGTATATCACTTTTTCCTTTCCTTTCTGTCTTCTCAACCCCAGAGTTACTCTCTAGACCCCCACTTTCTTTTTAAAAAGCATTTATTTTTTTTTATGCACATGAGTGCCTGCATGTATGCATGTGTATTTTTGTGCATCCTTGGTGCATGAGGAAGCCAGGAGAGGGCATCAGATACTCTGTAATTGGACTTGTAAGCAGTGTTGAGCAGCCATGGTGGGTGCTGGGAATCTAGGCTCTCTGTCAGAGCAGCAAATGCCTTTTACCACTGAATTATCTCTTCAGCTTTACATACTCTGATTGCAAGCAAGATAGTATATTTGGGGAGCAAGGTCACTCAGACCTCCAAACATTTATTACATTATTTATTGAAAGATATTTATTTGGGGCTAGTGAGATGGCTCAGTAGGTAAACAATCTCTCTGATGATGCAATTTCAAATTGTGGAACCCATTCTCAGTGCCTAGAAAGAGGGCGTATTCATCACTTCTCGTTGTGGTGACAAGATAATTGATAAAAGCAACTTCTGGAAGAATTCACTTTGGCTTACATTCAGATATGGCCAGCTCCCGATCCCTGGTGATGGGAGCTAACATAGCAGGGGCAGCTTCTGGTCAGTGAGCTACTTCCATCAACCAAGACCCACAGCACCAAATAGCACTTTCATCTAGTATCCATGTTTACACACATTAGCCTATGGGGACATTGCACATATAAAGTATAGCAATGGACTTGCCTGGTTTTCTGTGAAAATAAGAATTACCTTATATTAACTGACTGTAGAGTAAGCATGAAGCCTCATGAATCTGTTTACACTGAAACATGTTGCCTACTGTCTTGTAAAAATAAGAAGGCCCATCAGTTAGTTACAAGAGGATCCATGAGATGAAGATCATTCAGACATATGATGATAAGCTAAATGAAGATGCTTGTCACTTTTTGCCTCCAGGAACATACAGATGTGGTTAGTCTTTTTCAGTGGCAACAAAACAGGAAGCAGTTTCTCTTCAGTCTGATTCTATTGATTGAATGGCATAATATGGGCACGAGAGAGTGTTGTAGTCTAAAGTGATTTGCATGAAACCTACTTTATACTCCAATTATTACTATACATGATTACAGGACAACCTGGCTGTTAATTGCCTGTGGTCTTTAAATATGCACTTCTTTCAGAAATAGACACTAATTATTAGATCTTGTTTTCGGTCTCACCCGAAGTTGCAAATGTCTAGGAATTTTTTTTTTTTTTAATTTGCAAGTCTAATAGTGCTCAGACATAGTAAAACTGATATCATTCGAAATCCTGTTCAGGGGAAATCCTCTTTTGGTAACTTCAGATTATGAACTTGACTTCCAATTTCTGTGTAGATGCAAGACTCTCTGTTTTAAAAGGAGACGTTTTATTTGTAATTATGTGTCTGTATATGTCTGTGTACACATAAATGCAGGTCCCCTCAGAAGCCAGAGTCAGACAGATTTCCCTGGAGCTGGAATTAATGGAGGTTTGAGCCACCTAATGTTTGTGCTGAGAACCAAACTTGCATTTTCTGCAAGATCAGCATGTGTTCTTAATCACTGAGCAAACCCTTTAAGCATTGTGGAAGTCTCTATCATAATTCTGGAGGAATTCATTTTATTTTTTCTTGTAGTTCTGGGTATTGAACCTAGTGTGTTACATGTGCTCGCCAAGACCTTTACCCCTGAATTACAGCACCAACTCCCTTTTTAAGATAGGGTCTCACTAAGTTGCCCAGGGTGGCCTTGAATTTTCTATTCTTCTTTCTACCTTCTCAGTAGATGGGACTGCAGGTCTTGGTTTCAGTGGTGAGGTTAGGTAGTTGATTCCGAGTCTTGTAGTGCTGGGTTTGTTTTGGGTTTCAGACTAAGGTAGCAAAGTCACCTGCCTCCAGTGGACAGGCTGTTAAAATGCACTTACTACACAGAGAAAGGTATCCTGGGACTTCTCAGTCCTGCCCTACCCAGAGCCACAGGTGCTGGTACTCGGTTTTTCCCAATCTCAGTTAGGAATCTTGAGATTTATGTGACACTGAGCAGTTTTTAAAGTTAGATATGTAAACCAGATTTTAAGAGAGTAGTGTGGCAAGAAAGGGCGGACATATATATTCTAGACAGCACACATGCTGTTCTGGCTTCCTTTCCTAGCTTCACCCGGCTGAGGCCACTACTCTTCCCTTGATTTAGCTAGCCCTTCCAGGGAAGCTTGGCTGGGATGGGAGATGCTTTCTGTGACTGGCCCTTCCTTCCTTCCTTTCTTCCTTCCTTCCTTCCTTCCTTCCTTCCTTCCCTCCCTCCTTCCCTCCCTTTCTCTTTGCTTCCTTTTTTTCCTCATAGCAAAACTGACCTTGAACTCTCTGTGTAGATGAGTATAACCTTGAACTCCCGATTTTCTTGAAATTGAGTACTAGGATTACAGGCATGTTTTACCTGACTTCTTTGATGTAGCTTTGGTGATTGAACCCCACACCCAAAGGTTTTGTGCATGTCAAGTAAGCATTCTGCTGCTTTAGCTTCACACACACACACACACACACACACACACACACACACACACACACACACAGAGTCCCCTCATCCTTTTTAGCCTTTTCTCTACTTTAAACACCCTTGTAAGTAATACTGTAATTGCCTCTGTATTCTTTCATATTCCAGTCTATGAATGCTTGAGGGACTTCCAAAGTCATTTGTTGAGTGAGCGGTGCTGAGTCCAGCGTCTGCAGATCTCGTGAGCATTTTTGTTTGTCTGTCAAGTTAGGACATTTTGGATCTATCTACCAGCAGAGCTCACTTCCCAGATCCTTGTCTGGTCAAATTGTCGGGTTTGGAAAAGGGAGACCCAGAAAAAGACAAACCTAAGCAGAGTAGAGCACCAAGACCCCTTTCTTAAAGTGCCACTACCACTGCCATATTATCTCTGCTCCCCTCCTTCTTTATTTTCTGGAAATCAACATATTCTAGAGAAGGTAGAGTGCAGATGTGTTTTTGTTACTGAAAGCCATATGAAGCCAACATGAGTCTTTCTCCTGTCATAATTCTAAGCAGGGCCTTAGGCTGTGTTTACTGCCACTAAAATAAGCATGGTACTTAGCTTCACAGTTGCAACACTTTCCAGCTTTTTTTTTTGAAAGGAGTAAACAAAAATAAAAAGTTATTTTAAACTACTGTCAGAAATTAAATAAATCACCCTCAATAGTACTATGCGTGTGTATAAATACATTTTTTTTTAAATTGGAGGAACTCCTTCAGGCATTGCTGCAGCAGTCAGCAATCCCCCTGGATCAGTGTATTGCTATGAAACTTCAGTGAGCAGGAACAAAGCACACACCTATGAAGCTGCCTAGTACATTAGTGCTGTAGTAGCCGTAGTTATTATTTTTAAATCAATTTTATTGAGGTATAATTTGGGGGAACAGCTTATAATGTATTAAGACCAACTCTTTATAATACACTCAGTTATGTAAATCACGACCACAGTTAAGTTCCAGAACATTTCTTTCGTCCTGAACGTGTTCCTCTGTAGTCAGTCTTTCCCCGGGACCTGTAATCACTGGCCTCTTTTCTGATCCCATAATTTCTTTTTTTCTGAATATTGTTTATGTAGAGTGGTCACAATCATATAGTTCAGGACTTCTGAGTCTGGCTTTTTTTCCTTTTCTTCCCCCCCCCCCCCCAGTTCTACCCTCTCTCCCTTTCTCTGTGAGTCCTGGCTGTAGATCAAGCTGGCCTCAAACTCAGAGATCACTAGCCTCTGACTCTGAAGTGCTGGGTTTATATTGAGTCCTGTTCCCCCCCCCCCCAAGCTAAGTTTGACTTCTATTCTTTAGTACGGAGATTGTTTGACTTGTCTGTGTGGGGAAGGAAGTCAGCATTTTCAGACTTGTAGGTGCCTACTCATCTCTGCATTCTTGTCATGGGCACTCTTGAATGAACTGATTAGATTTGCCTGTGCCCCAGTAGAACGTGGTCTCAGACTTTAATTTGCAGAACATTGACCTAGAAGAATGCTTTGAGGCTCATGTATTCTTTTCATAACTAATTCTTTATAAAGTCACTGATTACTCTCCATGGCAGAGGTACATCACAATTTAGACTTTCACCAGGTGTAATGATGGTTAATGGGCCTCTGGGCATCCCATTGCAGGTTATCTTGGTTAGGTTTATTAAAGTGAGAAGATTTGAGCACAGGCATTCATCACTCTCAGCTTTCTGAACTTGGATGCTGTTGGGTGGCTGGCTACTTCAAGTTCCTGCTGCTTTGGCTTCCTGACATGATAGATTGTACCTTCAAATTGTGAGTCAAGATAAACCCCTTCTTTAAGTTATGCCAGAGCATTTTATCAGAGCACTTGGAAAAGTATCTAAGACACTAACCAGCCTGCCACCCCCCACTGTCACCTTGGCACAATTACAAATAAAGTTAATGTGAACCTCTGCTAACAAGTTTCAGTGTGGACACAGCTTTCATTTCATATGGGTAATTGTAATAAGAAGTTTCTGACTTCTCTGTTGGTGGAGCATGAGACTCCTAATCCCAGAGTTATGGGTTCGTGCTCTGTGTTGGGCACCATTTGTGGTCAGAAGTTTCTGACCTGTGCAGGCCCATGGTCCAGAGGAATCTCTCCCACTCATGGTCCTGCTGCCACTTATAAAATAATTACACAAAGGGTTATGTTAATTACAAACTGTTTGGCCTATGGTTCTGGCTTCTTGCTAGCTAGCTTTTGCATCTTAACCCATTTTTACTAGTCTGTGTTTTGCCATGTGGCTTGTGGCTTACTGGTACTTTTCCATCTTGCTCTCTCGGCAGCAGCTTGCAGTCTCTATCTGACTCCAACCTCCTTCCCCTTTGTCTATGTTCAAATTTCTCACCTGCTTCTAAGATGCCTTGCCATAGGCCAAAACAATCCGTTTATTAACCAATAGTAACTCACAGCCTACAGAAAGATATCCCACATCAGGTTGATTGCTGTTAAGGTAAAAATATAGTTTAGGGAGATAAAGCTGTGAGACCAGTATTGAGACACACATGTGACATATAAGTGGTAATTAATTAACCAGTTTGATATTGAGGTTCCCCAAATTAGAAATCATTGTGGCATTAAGAGTATTGGATGATGTGAACCAGCTGAGATTCTCTAGAAAGTTGATAGCCTTCTGAGCAGACTGAGCAGGACACACCTGAGAGGCATGTTACTCACTCATTGCTGTTGGGAAGTTGAATGCAATCCAAAGGAAGTCAAGAAAGAGGCACAAAGAGCAGGAGAAAAAATTGCTGTCCTGGATGCCCAGTTGAGTTGAACAATCAGTTTGTGACCAGATGTAGCAGTATTGTGGGCATGGATGTCTTGTGATGAAGAGAGTAATGGTATACATGTGAAAATATAGATAATAGTGAGTTTAGTGGACAAAAACTAAAGCTGGATAATTCAGGGCCTTCTGTACCTTTTATATATTTTTAGGATAAATGTATATAGAAATGTTGTTGTCTTTGATAAGGTTTTACCCTGTAGTCCACTAGTCTTCTACCTGCTTCCCTGCCTCTTGGGCACTGAGATTACAGGCATGTAACCACACTATAAAGATGAAAGAGATGTTTTTAATATTAAGATAAGACAGGCTACGACTATTCCCATAAAGATCAGGAAGCTGACAGGAGCATGTAGCCAATGGGAATGAGCGATGCTCCTCTCACATTTCCCCACCTGCCGAGAGTTCAGTCTCCATGCTCAGAACGAAATAGGGTGCTTTTAGAATTAACAAGTTCTAATGAACTATACCATAATATGGTCTTTAAACTTATTTCTCAACTATTTCTAGAAAACTTACCAGGCAGAAAATGTCAGCAATTCTGTTGATGTGTGAAAATGCTTTGGCGGTTTAGTCACTTGTCAGTCTATGTCCAAGTCTTTCCCATCTGTCATGGCACAGTTCTCTCTCCCTCCCACAGTGGTCATAGTCTGCTCCTACCCCCCCCCCCATTTTGGCATTTGCTTTTTCTACAGTGTGTTATGTATGTATATACTATCTTTCCGTGTGAGGAAGACAGAAACCATAGCTAGAAGAGTCCAGTCCTTCACAGAGCATAGCACTTTCCTTTATTTGGCTTGTTACATGAGAAAACAGTTATTAATACATGAGTAGGAGGAGTTACATGCAGAATGGGATGTGTTTGAATTTTGGAATTTGAATTAATAATTTAAAAATTAATGTACATGTTGTACATGCATAGGTCAAAGGATAGATTGTTAGATTCTGCTCTTCCTTACAATGTGGATCCTAGGGTTGAACTCAGCTTGTCAAGCTTCCAAGACAAGGGTACAAAGGCTCAAGCTGGGTCTCCGAATCTTTAGACTTCTGGCTTTCTTTTCATAGAAATCTAACTAGTTTAATAATAGTTAATCTAGTCACAGGGAGTAGTTTGGTTTGTCTGAATCTTTTTAAAAAAATCTCTTATTTTGAATGAGTAAAATAATCTCTATGTACAAAGCAGTAACCACAGCTGGATATGCTGGTGAACACTGTCAACCTATCCCCTAGCCAGCACTGAACCATTTTGGGGTCAGGCTGGGCTGCATAAAGAATTCTAAGTCATTTTGTAGATATCATGGAAAGACCCTCTCTCAAAGACCCAAGAGCTCTTCTTCTTGAGCATGCTTGGCCCTGGTCATCTGAGCTTCATAGTGACTTAGGGCAGTGTGGAAGAATAGTCTTCACAGTGTAGATCCTGTGAGGGAACAGGGAGGAAGGCCTTGTCCCTTCATCTCCCAAATGTTGGATTTGTAGATTTGAGGTAGCAGAGTGGCCTGATCCTTTTTGCTTTTGGTTATCCTGAGTATGGATAAAAGAGTCTTACACATAGTAGGCAAATACTTTGCAAAATAAACAAGCAAAACAAGGGACACATATTTTTGATTTGGGCTGATGATGAATTTGTTATTAAAGAACCAAGAAATTTAGAATTATGCCTATTTTGAACTATATTACTATTAATTAGACTTTTTCAAAAATCTAAGTAGTGTACTGTAAACATTAGCAATTTTATATTTGAATATCTGATGGGGAAGCCTCTTATTAAAATATTTGAAAAATATTTCCATTGAGCATAGTAGATTTATCTAAATAAAATACTAATTCTTCTAAGCAGACTCTTTGATTTCCTAATTTACACTGACAAATCACAAAATATAGAGTATAATTTTGTCCTGAGGATTGAATAAGAAAATATACTTTTAAGAAAATGCACAATCGTTATAAAGTGCTTTTATTTCACATGATGTTTATACTTTAAATCTTATCTGAATGATTGATGCTACTGGTAAAATACTTTATTCCGCTTCCTCAAATTGGTCTAGGAAAAACATTTGGGAATTGCTGCATAATGCTAGAAATAATTAAATTTTGCTGTATTTAAAACTCAAACATTTGAGATTGAATTTGAAACCAGGTATTGTTTGGGTAAATAGCTGAGACCTATGTAAAGAAATAAAGCCCATACCAGCACAGCTGCTCCTGGGACTGCCTGTGGACTGTGGGCTAGCTCTAGTAGTTCTCATCTCCAGTCTGAATTTCTTTGTAGTATACTGGACCCTTTGCTAAGTTAGCATTCCAGATGTGTGACTGGAACCGGTTCATTCTCCCTCAGGTGAGCCTGGCTTATGTGGAAGCAGCAGGATGCCTCACAGAACCTGTGAACAGGGAGCCTCCTTCCAGAGAAGCTCAGCTCATGACTTTGCAGAACACATCGGAATTTGATATCCTTGTTATTGGAGGAGGAGCCACAGGAAGTGGCTGTGCACTAGACGCTGTCACCAGAGGTGAGTCCTCTCCATTGCAAATGAAGACAGTGTTGATTTATGATGAGTTCATACTTCTTCATGTTCCCGAATTTTTCAGACTTTTTGAAAGCTCATGGAAATTTCAAGAATCTAGGGTCTTGCAACAGTTTTAAAATTAAATATGTCTACAAATACGTATTTCACTTTAGATTTATTTGAAAATAAAACTATATTCCTGAAAATTCATTTAAGTAAACCTCGCAACCTACATATTTTTTTGTTTATTCTGAATCTTTATAAATTTAAAATATAGAAACACTACAGTTTCCTCTGCTATCACATTGACTCCAGTTTGCATCACTTTTTGTGTCTCCAGTCATGTTGTATCATATGAGGAAGATTATACATGAATGTGCCAAAGCAGGCGGGAAGAGCAGTTTACAGTTCTCACAAGGCAGCTTCCGGGCCAGCCTGGGCAAGACAGTGGAAAGGGGATGGATTTGTATCTTATCCCATAGACATCTATGGGAGGTTGTGCTTGGGACTGCTCTACTCGAAAGAATTAAAATCTTCTAGATGACAGTTTTCTGTGCCAAAGAGAATTCTTTCTTTATAAGAGTCAGTCAGGAAACCTATTTTCTCTCTTCCCAATTACTAGTTATTCTTTTGATTTATGCAAAAACATATAAGCATTCTTTTTACTTAATTTTGCAACTATTTGGGTACTTACTGCATATGTAGTAGTATACAAGTTATTCTAAGAGAATATAAGAATGATCTATGATCAGTGCTTTTAGGGAGCTTTAGTATATAGATCACATTATAAAGAATGTGTATCTTTCAATGTGTTCAGAAGCATTGTAGATGTTGATACATATGCCTATAAGTATAAACTCATATTATTAACAGTGATCAGGAGCTGAAAAACTCATGGCATATGTAACAGTTTAATAGGCAAATATTACTTACTGAGAAGGTTCTGGACTGAAAAAATATGATGGCAGAGCTGCTTTGAATTAGTGCATGTGGGGACAGCAGGGGCTTTAGCATGGAGCACCGAGACCAGCAAGAAAGATTCGGAGGAAAGAATTGAGAGGCAGCAGTGTGCTAGGGGAAGGTCTTGGCTCTCCTGAGCCGGCCTCTTAAGATCCTGGAGATGAAGAAAGGTTTAGTAATTTGGAAGGCTCAGAGATGTCCACAGAATCTCCAGAGACATGGAGACAAATGCCATGCTGAAGTGGGGTTGACAAGATGGCCGTCTGGTGAAGGACTCTTTTTTTTTTTTCTTCTCCTTTTCTCTGTTTTTCTTTTGTGAAGACAGGAAGAACAATTCACTGCAGGACTGAAGTGTAGTATGCAAATCGTCGAAGAAGAGAGGGTACAGCATGGTCCCGGGAAAGAGGACAGGGCTGGCAGAGGTGATCCCTAGTGGGCACAGAAGGGGAAATTAGTTTCCCAGAGACAGAAACAGGGTCAAGATCCTAAAACAGAAGAAAGGGACTCCACACTTAGAGCTGATCAAGGACAGACAGAACAGTGTGCCATGTTCCACTTATATGTAGGAGAAAGAATTCAGTGCTGAAAAAAACATGCCTTATAGAAGAAGTAATAGGGAAACACATACCCCCCCATACACACCTTATAGAGGAGGTAATAGGGAAAGGGATTTCTTTGTCAAAGTCAGAAAATAGAGATTGTTATCTGTGGAGGAGAGGCAGGAAGGAGTAGGGGAGGGAAGGACAGAGGGGAAGGGAAAAGAGGAGAGAGAACATGAATGTATGTGTGCATACCTAGTATTGCTGAGAAGCAGAGAAAATAGAATGAATTCGGGCAGAGAAAGTAGAGTAGATTCCAGAATTGAAAATTGACTAGTTGTTGATGGGAGTGTAAGCTTGTTCAGCCACTTTGGAATGCAGTATGGAGATTTCTCAGAAAACTGAGAATCAATCTCCCCAAGGACCCAGCAATACCACTTCTGGGTGTATACCCTAAAGATGCACAGACACACTCCAAAATCATTAGCTCATCTATGTTCATAGCAGCATTATTCATAATAGCAAGAACCTGGAAACATCCTAGATGCCTCTCAACTGAAGAATGGATTAACAAACTGTGGTACATCTACACAATGGAGTACTACTCAGCAGTAAGAAAAAATTATATCCTAAAATTTGCAGGCAAATGGATGGATTTGGAGTATATCCTCCTGAGCGAGGTATCACAAACCCAGAAAGATAAGCAGGGGATGTCCTCACTCATTAGTGGTCTCTAAACAAACAAACAAACAAACAAACAAGAAAAAAGCAAAGCATGCCCAAGCTGCAAACCACAACCACTGAACAGCTTGGAATCAGAAACACCCTGGACTGACTCCTTGGATCCCACTCCCCCTAGAGGAACACCTGACTCAGTCTTGAGGTTGAGGGGAGAAAACTGGATCTGCCAGGAGTGGAGGCAATATTGGGACATTGGGACCATGGGACTGCCTGCCGCCTGCCCAGGGAGGGGATGGGGAGTTGTGGAGAAGAGAGAATGACCTGATGTGGTGGGAGGGAGAAGGGACCTTGAATAAGGATATACAAGGATAGAAAGTGTGAATTCTTTGTTCATAATAGTAAAATTAAAAAAAAAAGAAAATTGACTAGTTATCAACAATAAACAGAGAAAATGAGACAGGATTTACAGAAGCAGAGGGAATTGTTTAGAGACAGACCTAGAACTGAGGAGGGCAGGGTGGCAGGTAGGAGAAGCTTGAAAGCCAGGGTGGTTGGAGGACTGTGAGTGATGGGAACGAAGCAGTCAGCACAGGCTTCTTACTGCTCTTCTCCTTTTGAAAAGTGTCGTCCTTGTTCTCCTTTGTGTACTTTCTTTAGTTCTGCTTAAAAGAATAGACAAGATCAATCGTAGTCGCTCTAAGTGTGCTCTTTTCAGTAAGTGTAGTTAGTAGGTTTTCATGTATGCTGTATTCACTCTTGTCAACAGAAAATGTGCTTTATGTATTTTCACCAAGTGAATGAGATTGTTTGCTCTTTCTTTCTGTGTGTTGTATGTATGTACATTTGTGTATAGTTTTGTGTGTGTTCTCTGTGTGTGTATATTTGTGTATGGTCTTGTGTGTATGTTTGTATGTACATTTGTGTATGGTTTTTGTGAGTGTGCATGTCTACAGAGGATAGAAGTTGATGATCGATGTCTTTCTCAGTCACTTTCCACATACTTGTTTGTTTGTAAAACATGAGCTGGTTGTGTCACTCAGGCTGGCCTCAAACTTTAGATGCTCCTGACTTAGCCTCCCAAATGCTTGAATTTCAGGCATGTGACAGCGTGTCTGGCTATTTTTGTGTGTGTTAGATACTAAACCTGGCACTCAGGCTGATAAGTATGTAACTACTAAACTGCACCTCCAGCCTCATTTTTTTTTTCTTCCTTATTTAAAACACTCCTGTTACGAGTTAAAGTTCTGAGCATACATGAACTAGTAAGATATGAACTAATACATTTTTTTTTCTTTGAGCAGTAAAGTAGACATTTGGTAGTGATCAGGGAATTGTGGGTAGTGATAGTGCATTATGGGTAGTTAGTGATGATGATCATGAGAATGATGATGATTAGAGTTTCCATGAGAGTCTTATAGTTAATAACATCTAAGAAAATGATATACATTTAATATTTTGTGACATATTGTCACCTTAGAATAATTACCTGACTTTTCTAACTTTATGATTTACAGAAGGGATGGGCAAAGTGTTTATAATTAAAACATATAAGGAGGTGCTGAAGGTAGTCTGTATTTATCCTCTTGCTGTGCTTTCTGATTTTATCAGTGGCCCTCTGAAGTGTGAAATAACCATGGGCCTTTGGTTAATGAATTGCACATTGTTGCTGTTCATTCATGGAATTTGCTCTTTTATTGTATTTGATGCTTCACTTACCAACAAATTTTGCTTTCTCTGTATTTGATATGTTTTTACCAAATTATTCCTGATTGTATCCATTAATCTTTAGTCACATTTGACAAAAACAAATTACTGTGATCTTTTAAAGTTACCAGTAATAATTAGATTTTTTTCAGGGCATCAAAGTTTTGGGGGAACCAGTAGATATGAAAGGGCTTGTACAGAAATGTTTACACAAGCTTTTAGATAAAATCTGATGCCTAAATGTAATTTTGGTAATGGATAAACAAAGCCTATGGGGGAAGGAAAAGTTATGGAGTCTTTAAAATGCTCATTTATTTACATTCCCATCATCTGCATTTTCTCATGAATCAATTTTTATTTGTTTCACTTAGGAATATTATTTCACAAACATAACATGCATAGCTTGACCCACATTCCCCTGCGGGTCCATGATCAATAGTAATGGCTTCACTGTTTACCACATCTGTGGCTAGTTTCCAGGCTGAAGTATGGGCTCCCATGTCCTATGATAGGGGCTTTGCTTCCAAGGAAACAAAAAATTGATTATTGCAATCTTTCCCTTAGGACTCTCAAAGGTGTTTCCTTCATGTCTTTGTCTCTTTTTATGTGACTTTACCTGTGTGTATCCCAGACCCCCAGGACGCTTTTGGTTTAAAACCTAATTCATAAAACTTAACTTTATGGTTTTCAGTAAGTTGCAGAAAAGACTCCATGGCTGGAAAAATGTTTATGTAATTGTTTGGTTTAAAAATGTATATTAGAGCCAGGGGTGGTGGGGCATTACTGGTGATGGAAGAAGGATCAGGAGTTCAAGGTTCTGAGACATTTCAGAAATGTAAATGTAAGAGGCTAGAGAGATAGGGAGATGGCTCAGTAGTTAAAAGCACTCACTGCTCTTTGAGAGGACCCAGGTTTGGTTCCCAGTACCAGAATGAATGGTAGCTCCCAAGGATCTGATGACCTCTGTCCTTCATGGCCACCTTCACACATATGGTGCAGATGAACTCACAAAGGCATACACATAAAAACAATAAACTTGAAAAGCAAAACCATTCACAGGCACATTGGGTTTATAAGTGGTATATGGCTGTCAAGTCTTGAATTTCATGGTGCTTCTTTCAAGTTTGGGCTGTGCAGCATAGTGAGGACATGTGGCATGAACTGGATTCAAATTTTGGTCTCATTGTTTATTTATCTCTGACTTTCAATAAGTGTCTTAACTTTGCATAGAATATGTAGATTTTCAGTAATAATTGGAGGGTAGTAGTTACACTATTTTCCTATAAGCAAAGGTTTATGGATTGTAGAAAAAAATCACAAAAGAAAGTGAGTCTGGATGGTAGTTTATTCTGGGGGTTCTAGGCCTGTATACATGGGTATTCTGCCACCCTGTTCCTAAGGGAGGGGTGTGCTTGTCATAGAGTCACTCATGTGAGAGAGGGAACCTCAACTGAGAGAGGGCTCCATCAGACTGGTCTGGGCATGTCTGTGGAGGGCAGGCAGGCCTAGGCCAGTGGTTGTGGTTCTTGTGGGTCATGACCCTTTTGGGGGTCTCGTATCAGATATCCTGCAAATCAGATTTTCACACTATGACCCATAACAGCAGCAGAATTACAGTTGTGAAGGGGGTCTTCAGAACACGAGACACTGTATTAAAGGGTCACAGCATTAGGAAGGCTGAGAACCACTGCCCTAGGTTTATGAAAAGCAAGGTGATTGAGGACACCAGTAAACAGTGTTCTCTCTGCTTTCTGCTCCAAGTTCCTGCCTTGGCTTACTTTGAGGATGGGTTACAGCTATAAAATGAAAGAGATCCTTTGCTCCTGTAAGTTGGTTCTCGTCTGTTTCTTATTAAAGCAATAAAAATTAAACCAGGACTATGGGGGTTGCTGCATTTCAGAGATGAAACTGCAGAAAGCAGTTCACTGCAGGCTACCCTGGAAATGTGTGTAAGGTCGCAAATCTTTTACCATTATCCTGGAAAGTTAACTTTGTTTGAGATAGGGTCTCTCTACTTATCTCCATTTGTTATGTAAATCATTTTGTATACCAGATTTTCCTGCTTTTGCCTTTTGAGTGCTGGGATTAAAGGTGTGAGGTCCTCTTTAACACAGTTTTAATACAGTGATTTCCTTTGTCAGGCAGGAAAAATTTGAAACATGGTGCCAAAGGTACTTGGTAAGCCAACCTGTGTTATCTCCTACATTACTAGAATATTGCTATGGATGGCAGAGGGCCTGTCAGTTATTAAAGGTTTTAAACTTCTATAAAGTTCTGTGGCAAAGGAATAGAAAGAAGACTAAAACAAACGTAAGAGTTTAGAAATAGATGTAAAGTTTAGCATATTGTTACGGAGCACTTCCCCAGTGTGTGAAAGGTTCTGGATTTTACTTTTCACTGCTGCAAATAAAATAGAACAACTACATTTTTTTTTTTTTTTAAATTTCTAGCAAAAACCAATGAAGTAAAAACACATGGAACTTGGGAAATACTTGTTTGTTTCAAGTAGTGCATTTGTTTGTGATAGGATTTGTGTAGCCCCTATTGACTGCAATCTAGCTAGGTACCTGTGTCATTTGAACTTCCGGTCTTCCTCCGGAGTTCTGGAATTATAAGCATGTACCACTATGTCCAGTTTAAATTTTAGATATTTTCATTGTTTCATTTTGTCTGTCATAAACAGTATTTAACTAGGTCCTATGCACTTATTTATTTAATCCTTAAAATTTTTATTTATTTTATGTGTATGGGTATTTTGCCTGTAAAGGTCAGAAGAGGGTGTCTAATCATCCAGAGCTGAAGTTACAGAGGTTGTTAGTTGCCATGTGGGTCCTGGGATTTGAACTTGGGTCCTCTAGAAGAGCAGTCAGTGCTCTTAACTGCTGAGCCATCCCTCCAGCCCCATTTTAGCTTTTTCATTTTGCTTCTTTCCCCTTTCTAGATCCACTTTGTTTCTTTTAATCATTAATGAACTTTATTCTTTGGCAATTTAGTATGTGATCCTTATTCTCCTCTCTCATCTCTACCATAATCAACACCCCCCCCCCATCCATTTCTTTCCAAGATTTGTAACTTTTGGTTCTGTTTTGTGAACCATTTTGGTTAGTCAGGGCTGTGTGACCACTGGCTGAGACTATCCCTTGGAGCCCGGTAGGGACACCACTGAACTTTCTTTTCCCAGAATGGTTCATCTTTTCCCTGAATCTATCAGGAAGTACCCAGTTTTCTGTTCTTTTCTATTTCTAGATTTTGTTACTATTGCATTTAAAATCTTCTGGAACTTTTGCTGTCACTGGGTCTTTTCCTTGTGTTGGTCTTGACCACCTGTGGAGCCAGCTGAAGCCTTGGCTCCAGTGGTGTGCCCTCTTGGTATTTATCTTCCTGCATCCAGCTGTGACCCAGCAGATAGGTCCTTGGCCCTAGGCAGTGGTCAGGAGTAGCTTGGTAATTTTCTGTACAAAGTCAGAACCTTCCTTAGTCTCAGCTTTTGGGGGGCTCATCTGAGTTCTTCCTTTCCGAAGAATGAATCGTTAGATTCCTTATTCATTAGGAACATATTCCCAGATTCTGAGTCCACCTAGACAGCTTGTTATAGAATATTATTATAAGGTGTGTTCCTTTTGTTTATGCTGTCTGTGGAGCATTTGTTTAATGATATAAAGATGTGTTGCTTTTGTTTTTGCTGCATTTGTTTAAAACTTGGCAAAGCTATGTTACTTGCCTGTGTAAAACACCTGATGGGCTAATAAAGAGCTAAACAGCCAATAGCCAGGCAGGAGAGAGAATGGGCGGGGCTGGCGGGCAGAGTGTATAAATAGAAATAAGTCACTGGAGAGAGAGAAGAACAAGAGGAGGAGGAGGAGGAATGTGTTGATACAGTAGGAGTGCTGGGATTAAATTTACATTATCACATGCAACTTGGTTCAGGAGATCAACTTTGGATCTTCACGCTTGTATGCTTAGTAGTTTTATGTCCTGACAGTACACTGGACCTCAGAATTTTATTTATAACAGTACTTATGATAGCAAGATGTTGGGAATGGCTTCTTAAAAAGGGATTTAGTCAGTTATCAAAAATCAGATAGATCTGTAAATAATTACAGAGAAAATAGACAAGATATGTTATAAGTTGGAAAAGAATAGTATGATAGAATATCTCAAGGGGTTAAGGAAGAAGGAATATGAGTCCCAGGCTAGCCTGGGCTATACAACGAAGTTATCTCAAAATAAATAAAAAATAAAAAAGAATATTTTAATTATATATATATATATTTTAAAGCACAAATGGATACAGCTGTAAACTCAGGCACAACAAAATTATGGTAACACATATAAAACATCTCAATTAACTTCCTTTCCATTGACTATCGTATTATTTTATCATTTGGTCGTACATGGACTGACATACGCCTCCCCATTTAACACTGCCCACTTTTATAATAAGGTGAAAAGAAGGACTATATAACACTTCTCTTATTTCTGGAAGCTCTTGTATATTAGTTATGTATTTGACCGTTTTCTAATATGAGCATAGCCAGAGGAATTAAAATAACTAGTATCTAACTTTTTACACATCTGTAGAAGGCTAATATTCACTGTCAGAAAATGCCAGGCAATGCATTGATCCTGATCTTGGTTTGCCAGGGTTACTGCCAGCTTCTCACAGGTGCTATCCTAGAGGAAAGAACCCTTCCTGTGAACTTTTGGCCTTTAGGGTAGTCTTCTGTATTAGTAATGGCAGCGTTTCAGAAACCCAAACAAGTGCCCAAAGTTTTCTAGAGAAAGCTAGTCTCACCTTTGTTTAAAGTTTCTGTGAAGCATGTAGATCTGGTGCCTGTGTTTATGGTACGAAGCTATGAAGGGTCTTAGCTTTTTGACTTGGGTTATTGCCTTGGTGCCTCTGGTGATTTCAAAGCAACGAGTCCCGCTTTCCATTTAGCAAGCCCAAACAATCATGCTTCTGAAATTTTGTCTTAATGAAATAATTACAGATATAGGGAATTTAAAGGAAAACACAACTGTGGAGTGCAACTGAAAGAATGAAAAAGAAAATAAGCCAGATGTTTAAAAACAAGGAACTGAATAAATAAATCATAATAAATGTTTAATGTAATACTTTAAAATGCTTTAAAAATGAAATTATATAAATATTTATTAGAGTACAAAGTGTTTACAACAAACAGTGTTAAATCAAAAACTTTTTGAAATCCCATTTTTCAAAAACTGTACATATGTGATTATATACATGCACAGAAAATGTGAATGTTTAAACACCCAAATGTCAATTGTGGTTATCACTGAGTGGTGTAATTACAGGAGTTTTATTTTGTTCTCTGTGCATCTCTGCATTTATTATATTGAGCATGTTTTCATGCATAATAAGATAATCAGTAAAAGGTATTAAAATATACTTCTGTTCTATTTCATGTTGTGAGAGTTAAATGTCGTATCATTTCTCCCTTGAGGTTGGAATTATTCCCCTGCATTCACCCAACTGTCTTGATCCATGATTTGATTTAGTTGGAAACAGCTAGACAGTGTCATTTAAGAGACAAAAAAAGAGATGTGTTAGGTGCTGGTCCCTCACCCTAACTGGAAGATATGGTTTCAGTGTGCTAACACATGGGTGAAAATGAATGAGAGTAGACTGTATGTTGACCATATTTTTTTTACAATTTTTCTTGCTGCCTGGGATTTCACTCACAGTTTTATTACTCTATTGCTGCTGTGAAATTTCTGAACTCCCCCTAAAATTAATAAGAACCTCAAATAAACTGATGCTAGCTAGCATTTGGCATTATTTTGATTCTTCCCAACAGTGGTAGGGTTTATTGTATTCCATTAATAAATACATGACAAAGGGTAAGAAGGGAGGTAGGAAAAGAGGGCGAACAAAAGTTTTTCTCATAAAATCTTGAACTAGGTGACTGGAGAGAATGCTGAGTGGTTAGGAGCACTGACTGCTCTTCAAGAGGACCTGAGTTTGATTCCTAGCACTCACAAAGCAGCTACCAACCACCTGCAACTCCAGTTCTTGGGAATCTGACCATGTCTTCGGGCCTCCATGGCACCAGTCATGAACATGTTGCATATACATGCATGCAGGCAGAGCACTCATATACATTAAATCTAAAAATAACAAACTTCCACTTAATTATAGGCCTGGGGTGTGGAGATCTGTCTGTCTTCTCTGAAGGAGAGACTACAAAAGCTTCTCAGCTCTCAGCAAAAGGTCTGAGAAGCTTTTTAAAAGCTTTGCTTTTGATCTCTTCAAACCTGTCTTATCAAAGAATGCAAAACCTAAGGATTGAGTGCCACATCAAAAATCCCATTCAGTTATTCTAAGAGGATAAAGGCCTCTGTTACTTCCTTACCTTATCTTTAAATTAGGAAGCAAAGCTTTTCATTTCAAACTAGCAATCTTTGAGGAGGGAAACTATGAACAACAGAAATAAACAAAACAATCAGAATCCCATGATTTGTAATCCCAGTCCTGGGGAGGCTGGTGCAATAAGTGTTTCCAGCCAGTTACACAGTGGGCTGGCTATACAATGAGTTACAGGGGAACCTGAGATGCATAGTGAGATCTTACCCCCCAAACCAATAACCCCCCCCCATACCGTAAACATCTAAAGCCTCACAATTTTAGTTAAGTAATCAAAGGATGGAGTGGTCCAATCAGCTGAGCTGTCTGGACTTGACTTTGTGTTACTTTCTTCCCATCCAGCAATATTCAGAGACTCGGATACTTGATACACAGGAATAGTTGACAGTGTTAAGGCTCTTAAGTTTTTTAGGCTTTCTTTCTTTTGTAATTTAAGCAACTTTTAGGTTACATGCTGATTTTATTCACTGATTTGGCAGTCATTTTGGAGACTCCATTTATTGTTTGCTTTGAGGAAAGTAATCTCATTTCTCTTCAGAAACTCTGGTGGGTGGCTTGGTAATTTGACCAGCGATACTAAGACAGCAACAACAGACTAGGGCCTGATGTGACTGAGAGAGGATTGTTTTAAATTTCTTTGTTACTCACTATGGTTTCTCATGTAAATCCATATGAATAACTTCTAAAATACCCACTACTGGAGAAAGCAAGCACAAAGAGCTTGGCAGCAAGTATCCTGGAATACCTACCTGTCTGAGGTGGTTTGCTAAGTCCTGGAACAGCGAGTCACAGAGTCAGTTTGGGAAAGAAAAGCCTACCCTGACAGCAGGGTCCCTGAGGCCTACTCCTGCTAGAGCTGCCTCCTGAGGTGAGATTCCTGGTTGCTCTGGCTATACTGCTCCAAGTGACTCTCCAGCCCCATCCCTACTCCCTCCCCCAAAGAATTTCTCTGGAACCTCAACCAATCAGATTTCTCAGCTAAAACACTTAAATGGTTCCCTTGACAGTCAGCGTAATAGTACTTTCCGCAAACAATGTCTGAGAACTTGTGAAGAAAACAATTAAAATTTGCTTTAAAAAATTTACAGACAAGCCCTGGGTCCTGAAAAAAATGGACACCCAGAATTGAATAGAGTCTATACTCTATAGTGCATGCAGACCCTGATGCATACTATTTTAGTAAAGCATGTTAACTAAAGTAGACCTCTTCTCAGAGGTACTTTCCTTTTGAATCCAGTAATTGCTGTGTGGCCAACAATGTCCTTCCGGACAGGATTCAAATGCCCCAGTGTGTTGTCTCACATACCCTCCTCTCTAGTCCCCGGTGACGAGCTGCCCGTGGCAAAGCTAGCACTTTCAGACATTTGCCAGTCTTCTCCCCTCCCTCTCATCTCAGGCTAGTGTGGAACTCATAATTCTCCAACCTCAGTGTCTAAGGCTGGAGTTATAGGTGATAGTTGTGATTCACCTTGCCTCTTTAAGCTTGCCTCTGTTGACAGTAGGTCCCCTCTCTCACTTGCCTACCTTGAGCAAGACTCTGTGAACTCAGACTTTGCTGAAGGCTGCTTTCCCAGAAGTGATTAGAAACTAAATGGGGGTGTTAGAGAGATGGGTTGGGTCAGCAGTTAAGAATGTTTACTGCTCAAATTTGGATCCTGGCACCAGCATGGTAGCTCAAAACCATCCATAACTCCAGGGGACTGACATCTCTTCTGACCTCTTGTGGTACTGCACTCATGAGGTGTACAAACACACACATACACACACACACACACACACACACACACAAATAAAATAAGTAAAATATGAAGAAAAAAAATCTCCCTTTAAAGGACATCATTATTCCTCATACAGGAATTTTTGGTACCAGTAAATCTCTTCACATATTTGAGTGGCTTAAACAGGAATATTCATATCATGTCTTTTGGGAAGGTCAGGAGTCACAGTGAACCTCTGCTGGGTCTGTGACTCTGAGTGTCCATTGGCAGTGTTACTTTGGGAAACAATTTGGTGCTGCTAGCAGGGTCCAATTTCCTTAGCTATTGGACTGAGGCCTGGACTCCCCATGATCTGGAGCCTCTTGGTTCTTTCTCTACCTGTACTGCATGACAATTTGCTGCTTACATGTGTTGTGGGGTGAGCAGGAGGTGGGGGGTACTTACTGAGTATTGGAAGCCACATGCCTTCAAGGTTGATGTGTTCTTCTGCTCAGGACAGGGACACTGCACACAGGCCACACACAGGTGAGGACTGTCTGACATTTTGGGCTGCTGGAATAGGAAGCGGTGATTGGATATCCTCATCTTGTCCTCAGGCTTACTTTCCTGGTGCAGGCATCTTGATGCAGTAACTGTGATGCTAGAGTTTAAGGAGAGGCATATTTTAAATAATGTGGCTCCTAAATACCATCTGAAAGTCAACTCCCTTGTCCGATCTTCAACTGAAGAAAAAAATGGATTAATTTAGAACACCAAAAGAACTCTGTTGGACTCTAAAGGAAGGTGGTAGAGAAGAACTTGGCAAATGTGATTTTGAGTATGTGCAGTTCTAGCCCTGAAGTCAGCTCTAATCTGTAGTAGATGAGAGTATTCTCTCTGAAAGAGGCCCCAGTGAGCCTCTGTCACCCCTCATTTATTTGCCTGAGCAGAGTCAGTTGACAGCTGTGCCCCCTCATATCCAGTGTCTGGACTTGGACTCTCAATACTTTTTAAAATGTGCACTATTTGCTATCCCTCTCTGTCTGTAGCACACCAAGAGTAAATTTAAGTATGAGTAATGCTTTAATATTTAGAGTATTGCAGATTTTTTTCTTACATATATGCCTAAAACTAGCTATCTGGAACCATAGTTCTTATAATTTCAGTTTTTTACTAGGTAGGACATGATTTTGAAGCAAAAAATCCCTTTTTTCCTGCATTTATTTTGTTTTTGTTTTGAGACAGGATTTCTTTGTGTACCCTCGGCTATCCTGGAACTAGCACTGCAGAGTAGGCTGGTCTCAAACTCACAGAGTGCTGGGATTAAAGGCATGTCTACCACAGCTCGCTAAAAATCTCTACTGTTCAGTATTGACTGCTATTTTGTCGTTTTAAGTCAAGGGAATTGTTCTGAATTTATGTTGGTATTTTTCTTCAGTTTTTAAACTGTTAAAAGTTATAAAAGTAACTCTTTGATGTCTAAATGGCTCTGAACTGGATGGATATATGTACTTTCTCCTACCTTAGCATTGCAGGTCTAAATTGCTTCTGCCTCATATTATCACTGTAATTGGATTCTATGGCATTACTCATTGCCTAAGAGAGTAACCAGCCCTCAGCCATTGCCAATGGTGTCCCAGGATCTATGCCACAGGTTTTGTGAATTTTAAGAACTCACCTAGTATATGATACTAACTTGTGGTATTGCTTGTCATCTGCAGTCTTGAAAAGGCAGGGGTGTCTCTGCAAGATAATAAATCAGAAGTAGATCCCCTCACCAAGAGATTTGTAGTATTCTTCAGTCATAAAGGGGACAGAATGACTTCTAGAATGTATCTATTTTTGTTCAGCCTCATCCTAGAAAGAATATTACCTTTGAATTTGTATGTCTTCTGTCTCTCTCTCTCTCTCTCTCTCTCTCTCTCTCTCTCTCTCTCTCTCTCTGTGTATGTGTGTGTCTGTGTGTGCGGGCATGTGGGTGAGTGTAAATTCCTGCAGAGGCCAGAAAAGGACATTATATTTCAAGGAATTGGAGTGACAAGTAGTTATGAGCTGTCTGATTTGGGTGCTGGGAACTGAATTCAAGACCTCTGCAGAAGTAGCAAGTGCTTCTAACTAGTGAACCATTTTTCCAGCCTTGGGAGTGTTTCCTTTTTCCATAGATTCTACACTGGTTTATTTGTCCTACCTTGTATTTCTATTTAATCCTGAAATAGTATATCATAAGCAAATGTTGTAAATTACGCTGTGAAAGCTCAACAGTAGAAGTTCTTTGATTTTTAAATCTTTGTGTTTATGTATATGCATGTGATGTGGGCTGTCTTTCTGTATGTTGTGAATATCATTGGTTAATAAAGGAATTGTTTTGGCCTATGGCAAGGCATCTTAGAAGCAGCCAGGAAATCTGAACATAGATAAAGGAGGAAGGAGAGTGGAATCAGAGAGAGAGAGAGAATCCAGCTGCTGAGAGAGCCAGATGTAAAAGCACAGGTAAGCCACCAGCCATGTGGCAAGACAGATTTATGGAAATGGTTTAATAGACAGCTATCTAGCAATAAGCCTGAGTCATAGGTTGAATAACATGCAATTAATATAAGTGCCTGAGTCATTTGGGGGGTGGAGCTAAGCAGTGGAGTGGGTCTGGACCACGGGGGTATGTGGGGCCAGAAATTTATACTACATACATGCTTATGTATGTGGGATTGGGACAATCTGTTTTGAGGTAGGATCTCTTTTGTTGTTTACCACTGCATATTCCAGGCTGTTTGGCCTGTGAGTTTCTAGAGATTCTCCTGTCTCTCTCTGTAAGAGTGCCAGGATTACAGCTATGTACCACTTTGTTAATATTTCTGTGAATTCTGGTGATTGAACTCACGTCCTCATGCTTGCATACTTGTGTGGCAAAGCACTTTACCTACTAAGCCACTTTCCCAGATTATATTCTCTTATCATGTAAAAATTTCCACTGCCAGTGTGCCCTATTCCATTCGAGTATATCACTGCCTCACCCTATCCACTGTATCACTGCCTCACCTTATTCTCTGTATCACTGCCTCACCATATCCTCTGTATGACTGCCTCACTATATCTTTGTATCAATGCCTCACCATATCCACTGTATCACTGCCTCACCTTATCCACTGTATCACTGTTACTATATCCAGTATATGACACCTCAGGCACTTCAAGTGGAAGCCAGCATACAGCAGGAGGTTATTTAGTTGGTTGAATGCATTACAATAGCACAAAGTATGGGGATGGAGCAGTTTGCTCTCAGTAGGGAGGGGCAGGCATGTGTGCTAAGGGCTTTGTAACAATACCCACTGACTGCCATGTGGGAAAAGATGGTGCCAGGTCCCCCTTTGATCCCCTAAGTACATCAGAGAATCTCACTGCCACGAAATTGTAGTGTAATGTTTTCTGGGTGTGATTCATTCACAGTTTAATATGCTTCTAGTTCTGCCTTGACTTTTCCCTCAGGAAGAGCCTAAAATCTCTTCATTATAATATAGACAGTGCACTGCTCTTTGAATACAAATTTATCCATGTTCAGACTAATTTTTCCAGTGATTGTCTCTACCCTGGAGAAGTGCCTTTAATGAATTACATACAAATTGTGTAATTTAAGAAGTTAATTTGGTTTTCTGGTTACACAGGACTAAAAACAGCCCTTGTAGAGAGAGATGACTTCTCATCGGGGACCAGCAGCAGAAGCACTAAATTGATCCATGGTGGTGTACGATATCTCCAGAAGGCTATCATGAACTTGGATGTTGAGCAGGTAATTGTGTATGCTGGTTGTTAAACAAAAATTGCCACTAGGCTTTTTCTACCCAATTAAATCAGGCTTTTTTTTTTTTTTTTTTTTTTTTTTTTTTTTTTTTTTTTTTTTTTTTTTTTTTTTTTAATGGATTTAAACATTTCTTTCTGTTCAGAATACCTGCTTAGTGTATGCTGCTGGAATACGGTCCAGGAAGACGTCTGTCAGTTTCCTCTGTATACTATTATGTTTATGGGTAATCAAGGGCCTTTTCTGTACAAGCATGTCAAAGTAGCAGGTTTACGGAACCACTTTAGGATGTTTTGTCTTTTAACAATTGAGATTGGGTTTTTGCCAGTGGTCACCAAATCACTACTTCTGAGCAGTTTCAGGGGAGCTGTGTTGTAATGCACACAAAGTGCCAAATTGATCTCTTAACTGCAGCTGCAGTCATGCACTCATATTGTCACTGACATATTCTTCAGGAAAAAAATGATCTGAGTCACGCTTTTCGTGTGTCACACTTTATTGTGTCCAGTCTGCCATCATTTGAAAACTGCCAAGGCAGTGCAGAAAATGACATTTCCCAGAGGGGTGAAAAAAAATCAGCTTCCCTCCGTATCTGCTTTTCATACAAGGAAAACACAGCATCGAGGACTTGCCATTGTCAAGTTTTGAGTCTGGCCCCTTTTCTCGCTTTGACAAGTCAGCTTTGAATCTGTCCCCTCTTCCTTATATCTCTCTCCAGCATCTGTGATGGATGCAAAGAAAACAGCACAGGATTCATGATCCACTGATTTCAGATGTGTTCTGGCTTATTTTGTCAATATCTATAGCCTTATTGTTATGTGTAAAATTCATATTATAATACTAATGCTCTTAAGGTAGGCATAATGAGGACCACAGAAGTGCAGACAAAAGCATCTGTAAAAAAGGTGTCTAGGGCTACATTTCATCTTTGCTGGGTTTAGGGAAGGCAATAGAACTTTCCATGAATTTGAACAATCTGTTATCTCTTACCTTTAGAAAACATTCTGGGGAACTAAGAAAGGGGACAGTCCAGAGAAAGCAAGATAAATGGTTACAATAATCTTGTAACTCAAGTCAGGAAAATATCTTACACCTGGGAACTCTGACAGCATGTTTTTCTCCTATGCAAATACAGTTAAGGTTTCTAAAAAATCTTTGAGGTTGACAGCATGATGTATTATTAGAAATTTGATTAGGAGGGAGCTCTCCTCGCTCAGAGGTGGAAGGTTTCTGTATATCAATCAGTTGGCAGGGTGTCTATTTGCCATTTGAAAATATTATGATCTGTTACTGCCAAACTAATTTTCACTGTTTTGATTTTCAGTATAGGATGGTGAAAGAAGCCCTCCACGAACGTGCCAACTTACTAGAAATCGCCCCCCATTTATCAGCTCCATTGCCTATAATGCTTCCAATTTACAAGTAAGCTTTTGCTATCACCCGTAGGCTATATGCTTGTCTGAGGTCAGCAGAACAACATGGCTCTCATGAAAACAATCCTTTTATGTGTATTTCTTAAATGCGGTTTTAATTGGTCTTAATTTTTAATGTATTTTAAATTTTCTTTGGTATATTTAAAAATATAGGTTTTCTTAAATAAAGAATATGTCTCTGTGGACATATGTCTAAGAGCCAGATTTTGAAGGTAAAGAAGGTTAAATTCTCTGTTTATATTGAATGGAATCTCATTCCAGTTTTTCGGAGTATGTAGGTGAACAGCTGTGTTTACTCTAAGGCATTTGAATGAGGTCATATGTTCAGTGTAGAATGTAGACTCCCATTCCCCAAAATTATCCTGATGCAAAATCTGAAACTACTGTGTGGCAACTTAAAACCCAACTAGATATATTGGGTCATTTTTATTGTCCAGATTAACACAGATGAAATTCATCTGGGAGGTGTGATTATACATGATCAAACTCATTTCCCTCATGGTAGAACTGTATGTGAGGTTGCCCTAAGTGGGAGACAGGCCCAGTAACACACAAAGGTCATCTAGTCCATCTTTAATTACAGTTGCTGAAGGTTTCTTCAACCTGGGTGTAGTTTATGTTTATCAAGGCCTTCAACCTACATTGTTGAATGCATCTCTAGACCTGTGAGGCCCGCATGAGCATCTATTTTGAATGTATCCTGAAAACTGAGATGCAACAGGGAGCAGCCATGGAGACAGTCATAAACTCTCAGTGATCCTCTTTCGTATGGCTGCTGAGCTAGTGTCAGAAGCAGATTTGCAGGTTTTTTTCTTTTTTTTTCCCAGCCCACTACTTCTAGGTATAACTGCTTTTTCTAAATGTGTTTTCTTATAATTTAAGGTGACATTCTATAATGTTATACTGTGTTTCTTAAAAGCAAAACAAATAAAACAAAAACCCAAAACCTTTCTCCCTGCTTATGCTGTAGGTGGTGGCAGTTACCTTATTACTGGGTGGGAATCAAGCTGTATGATCTGGTTGCAGGCAGTAATTGCCTGAAGAGCAGTTACGTCCTCAGCAAATCCAGAGCCCTGGAGCATTTCCCCATGCTCCAGAAGGACAAGCTGGTAGGAGCCATTGTCTACTATGATGGTATGTGATATTTCTTTTCTTTGTACAAGATAATTTTCTGTCCAGTTATGACACCTGAGAGTGCACTGACATTGTGCAGTGAAATAGGTTTGCATTCTTGCTTTTAATGTTAATTAATCCTATGCAACAAACAAATGTACCCACATACCATTTTTTAAAAAAAATTTAAGCCATTTCTTAAAAAGTACTGGCTGAAAACTACCCATGGTGCTTTGCTTCTAATAATTGTTTTGTATAATTAATTAAAATATTTTTATTATTTTTATTTTTAAAGATGTTGTAGACCAGGCTAGCCTGGAAGTTACTGTATAGACTAATTTGGCTTCACATTTGTGGCAGTTCTCCTGCCTCAGCCTCCAAAGATTCCAGATGTGAGCCATAGCAGCTGGATATTTGTGTTATATGTTATTTTTCCTTTTCTCTCCTACCTATGTCTCATGGTTGGTTTGGCCCATTTCTCATAGCTATGAATTTCATCCCACCCTCATGCCATTCAATTTGTTATATGTTTGGCAGTGAATACTTGCCTTATGAATATATTATGATGTTGAAAGCAGCTGAGGATCTGTTAGATTTTCTAGATGAAACCTCTATTTTCAAGGGGTTATAAACCTAGAGAAAAATGCCCCTTGGGCTGAAATTGACATGTTTTTGTTTTGCATAGGACACATCATTCTTGAACATATAATTTATGTGTTGAAGATAGATGAATAGTGCATCTGTTAAACCAAACTTTTGTGTTTTATTGCTTGCATGCTTGCTGGTAGATGTTTTCTGACCCAATTTTAGCTAATGTCCACTTGCTGTGTATTCAATGTGAATTCTGTTATGTATAATATAATTTGCACATTTTTGTTTGAGGAAACTAAACAAACAATATATTTCCAGGTAGACCACAATTTACAGCAACAATGCAAAATGGTATAATCAAAGCCCTTTATGGATTTTAATTGGTCAATTTGAAGCATATACCGGACTAGAAAATAATGTAAGAATATTCATTAATATGAAACTAGACACAGGTGATGGTACATGTTGAAAAGGTTTAGAATTTTTATGACACAAAGACATCTTAGGATCTGAATCCCAATGATCTCTTCTTGTTTTGCAGTCTTTATGTTTGGTGTTAGATATACAAATTATTAGCACAAAGGAATGTTTTTTGTCATGTTGTTTTAGAATATTCGATGCGTATATTTTATATTATGTGATACTTTATCAGCTTTAAGACCACCATTTCTTCCCCCCACCCACTTTTACTTTGTTCCAATGTTACCTTTCTGAATCAATTCAGCTTTCTGACAGGCTTTCATATATGAATTCAGAATGTATATGTGCAGAGGGGGCAATAGCGACCAAACTTAAGAAAATATCCTAGGAGCAACAATATTAGAAAAATGTTAAGGGTCTTAGACAAACATTAAAAGCTAGAAAATTAGCAGTTTGCAGGGCTTTTCAGCATCTGAGACACCACAGGGGGGTGGGCACTTAACTACTTTTTTGGTGCCCTTGATGGAGCCTCCATACTAAAGGACAACCTTCACTGTGAATCTGCTTTCTCTGCAACAGACCCTTAATGTTAACCCATTGTCGTTTATTGGGTGATTACTGTAAAGAGGCTTCTGGTCCGGGAGGAGTAGGCATTCTGTAAATAGCATCCTGTCTATACTTGAGTGGAAATGCTTGTGGCCTTGTCCTTTTCTTCTTTCTCCTACACAAATCCTTTCAAATTCCTAGTGTTTTCTATAATAGTGGATGTGTTAGGTGCTTAGTCTTCTGTATTAGGCTGTGCATATTGAAATCACATGTTGAAGAACATCAGTGTCATATCAGGGCTCATGACTGTCTTAGTTTGGTTTTATTATGAATTATAGATTCATGCTATGGTGAATTCAAGAAAAATCTGTGCTCTGTAAAGCAGAGGAAACATCCTACTAGCATTAAGAGGAAAAGTTCCTCAAGTTCAGGATGAATTGATCTTTATACTTGACTAAAGCATACAGAAATAGAAGTTGAGCAAAAATTATTGAAAACTTTTAAAATAATTTCAAATTGATGTTTCAAAATATACAATCTTATGTTTTGAATGAAAGAATTGAAAAATAATTATTTTGGTCATTTGAAATTAAATATTTTTCTTTTCACTTTGTTCTGAAATTATTCAGGCTGCAATATATAATATTTAAGATGAGGCAAAAGCAAAAATATATAAAAGAATAGAATTGTTTGTTTGCTCTCACGGTGTACTCGCAGACCTTGACAACTCCTGTTTTATCCAGTATGGTATGATGAGCAGACTGTGTCCCTGTAAAATAAGGAGGAAGGACACACCAAGGCAGAGGATTCAGTGCATTCTCAGGAGCACAAAAGAAAGCTCAAATCCTTGACTCAAAGCACTTTGGAGAGAAAACAAATCTTTTTAAACCATGACAAACCTGTATGTATATTTTGCAAAGTTTCATTGCTGAGATGGAATGGTTTTATTTATGAGTAACAATTCTATGGACTTGTGCATATGAGCACTTGCTTCACAAGCATGAAAACCTGAGCTCTCAGCACTCAGTAAATAGCTAGGCCTTGTGTCCCTGTGATTGTGGGGGATGGGGGGGAGTGGGCATGGGCAGGAACAGGATGGCTAGGGCTTGCCTGGCCAGTTAGCCAACACCTCTCCCCTCACCCCCTGAGAAGAAGAAGGAGGAGGAGGAGGAGGAGGAGGAGGAGGAGAACAACAACAACAAAAAATAAACAAAAATCTCTTATGCTCTAGGCTCAGTGAGTGACCCTGTCTCAAGGGAATGCGATGAAGGCAACTGGGAAAGATACTGATGTCTTCTCTAGCCTCTTTGCACAGACATGCACGCCACACACATATGTAAAGAGAAAAATGAAGAACCATTCCATTACAAGACAACCCAATGTATTTCAAAATAATTCAAGCTTGAAGTAACTCTAAAAATAATACTTACATTTATTTACAGTTACCTATTTTAAAGTAAACAGAAGCAGTTTTTGTAATTCCTACCTAAAGAGACTCTTGATCCTAATGAAACGATCATGAATATTCATACAATGGAGCTTTGAATGATGTCAGAGTTGTATTAACTACAAACTCTCATTAGTAATACATCATAGAGTTCCACCA
Source organism: Sigmodon hispidus (assembly GCA_004025045.1). Lineage (NCBI taxonomy): Eukaryota > Metazoa > Chordata > Mammalia > Rodentia > Cricetidae > Sigmodon > Sigmodon hispidus. The sequence continues at coordinate 93,891 of PVIH01007337.1, forward strand.
GCTGCAGTGACTATGATGCCTTGGAAACATAGTGGCCTTGACCATTCAGCATTGTCATGAAGCTCATCTAGGGGTTGACATAACCTTTAAGGTCTGTTCACCACTGAACTCTTAGAGCTGTAAGGTATTCATTTATAAATACAAATTGTACAGATACCAAAAGATTTTATTTTTATTGTCCTTTTTTATTTTGAGACAGCAGTCTCGTGGGAACAGAGTTCTTTGGGTGGCAGTGGTGGTGGTGTGGCCTGCCCACAGGTCTCTCACCTGCTGGCTTGCTGTTGAGGTCTGCACCAGAGCTGGGTGGGGGTGGGGGTGAGGGAGTGGGGGTGGGGGACAGAGTCTCACTCTGTAACTCTGGCTAGTCTGGAACTCCATGTGTAGACCAGACTGGCCTTGATTCATTTGCCTCTACCTCCTGAATGCTGGGTTTAAAGGGATGATCCACCATTTCTGGCTTGGATGTTTAAGTACTTAGAGCCATGATTAGTCCTAAATTCTGATAGCTGCTGTATATGATCAAAGCAAAATAAATTTCTCTAAAAGAGTAGTAGACTAATTTTTTCTTGCATTTTTTGTTGATTTGTTTGCTTTCAGAGACATGTTCTTACCATCTATTCTCCCTATTCCCTGCTTTCCCAGTGTTGGTGTCAGAGGTGCACCCCACCACACATAGCTCCCTACACTTTCTGATGTATTTTTATGGGCGTTTTTGTGTTATGACATAAGTATGACCCACTGTGGTATTTCACTGTTAACTGTTAAAAGACAAACAGATACATATGGAGGAATAACTGCCATCTTTGTAAATGCAGACAGAGTAAATGTCAAGTTTCTCAGTAAAATCCATATGAAATTAAAGAATTCATGTCACATACCAGATTTTTCCTCCAGTTACAGTTTCTATTTTTTTTTAATAATTTTTTAAACTTTCTTTTATGTGCATTAGTGTGAGGGTATCAGATTCCCTGGAACTGGAGTTACAGACAGTTGTGAGCTGCAGTGTGGGTGCTGGGAATTGAATCTGGGTTCTCTGGAAGAGCAGACAGTGCTTCGAACCCCTGAGCCATCTCTCCTGCCCTAGTTACAATTTCTTATATTCTTTATTGAAAATCGGTAATTTATTCCCGGGCTTTCTCTCTGAATCCTGGCCCTGTGTCTCCTGTGAGCTCCTAGTAGTAACTTATTAGTTAGATTCTGGTTACACTGTGTACACTAAGAGTTCCCAGATAGAGAGACTGGTGACTACGCCATTCTCAAAGTGGAAGGTATTGATGGCTTCTATGCTTAGGCTCTTGACAGTCTGTTAGATTATGTGACTGCTGTTCAGGTGTAGCCTGGTTCTGAGGAACCTATTTCCTCTTTTATCAGGTCTAGTCCAGTTTTCTAGTTCCTCACAGAGGTGGCACATCCTGGTGATCCCAGAACACAGGAGATGGAGACAGCAGGATCATATTCAGCTACATACACAGTTCTAGGCCAGCCTGGGTTAGATAAGACCTTGTCTTGTGTGTGCGTTTGTGCTTGAGACTGGTTCTCACTATGTAGCTCTGGCTGGCATAAAATTCACAGACATTTGTCTGTCTTTGCCCCTGTAGTGCTGGCATTTAATGCATGTGCCACCACACCCAAGACCATGCCTTAAAAATAAAAATTCCAGTTCTCAGAGTGGATTCCTGGTGCCACTCAAGTTGGACTTTAGTCATCCAATCCTCTGCACAGAAAATGAGATATAATTAAAAATCATTAAATATTTAAAGCCATTAAATAACCCCATTAAATTCCTATAAAATGAAATTGGGGAATGAAGTTATAGCTTTAATTTTTTCCTTTTTGCCAGTCAAGACACTGACAGAGAAAGATGTCTGTTACTGTATAACTAACAATACTCATATGCACATATGAAAATAACAACCCAAAGAAATTATATTGGCTTTTCCAGTGTAAATAAAGTTGGTTACACCCATGTTTCAAGGGGCGTTTTAAAGCCTATTGTCCACTAGAATATTCATTTTTATTCCGGTTTAAAACTCACAGCACACAAAGATGCATTCAGCTGGTGAGAGAGCAAAGCCAATTTAATCTCTGGCTCCCCTGAGGTAAATGTAGTTCACAGTCCTGCCCCCACCCCAACCTCAGCTATAATCCCTGGCTCCTGGAGGTAAAAATGCACTGAAGTGAGGAAAATTCTGCAGTAGGATATAATGATCCAAAATGACAGGGACAATAATGACAATGAATTTCATGTCTCCCAGTCATGAGCTGAAGATGCTTGACTAAGCTGACGTATACAATTAAATTGTTACAGGTACAGCAGGAGATTGCAGTTAGCTGTATGCTTTGGGGAAATGATGCCTCTGGCAAAAGGCAGATTGCAGAATCCAGCCTCTTTGTTAGGAACTGCCTATTACTCCTTCAGGCATGCACTGAGACTGTACACTTTAATAAGGGAAGGCCAAGTTAAAGACAAGTCTTTTAAGGTGTTTGTCTGTGATTTTTTTTTTTTTTGTGGGAGGGGTGATGTTAGGTTTTCCTTTTTCCCCATTGGGGTTCTCTCTCTCTCTCTCTCTCTCTCATTGAGTTTCTTGGACAAAAATGAGATCAAAATGGTGTCATTGTATGATGCTTGTAAGCAAATAGGTTGAGTTTTTTGGTGTTACCTACTTTAATGCACAGAGGCACATTGATTGCTCCAGAATCATGGAAATAAGTTGAACAGATACTGAACATCACAGATTTATAAACAATGCCCATTGCCTGTTTTCAGATTTGGACTGCCTTTGCTGTTTAACACAACTCTTTAAAGTAGAGTGTTGTCTCCCAAGTAGAGGGGCTGAACAGCATCTACTATGTTTTAGGAAGAACATGCTATAACTCCTTAGATTTTACTGTCAAATTCTTTAGTAATTTCTACTTGTTTTTGATTCAAATGTCTATAGCATATGAGTACAGTTGTCCATGTATGTGCTTTAGAAATAACCATAATGAGTGAGGCCATATACTTATAATCACTTTACTTTTGACATTCAATTTTTCATTTTTTGGTCACAGGAAAGTAATCATTTTATTTTTTGATGTCTTATTTATTTAAATATTTTCAAGATAATATATTATACAAGAGGAAAAATGTTTTGAAATGTGAACATTACCAGTTGGCCTTCCCTTCTCAAGGTCTGTAGTCTTTGATTGAGTTAACAGAAAAGAAACAAAATTATTGATTAGAGGGATATTTTCTAAAGCCATATTTTGCTAAATGTATCCAGTCTCATCTGGAGTAGAAGAATATCATTCTGGAGATACAGAATTGTCAAAATTTGGTAATATATACATATTATAATATCTATATATATAAACTTTTGAATACTATTTATTATACTCTCTTAAATGAAAAAATCCATAAAGTTCTATATGCAAATAAATTCCCATTTTTAAGTTCTTAATTATGTAAAGTTTAAAATTCATAAATATGAACACATAGAGTATGGCATACATATCATATATGTAACTTAGAGAGCATAATAATACAGACTCTGTAATTTACAATCAGATAGATCTAGGGTCCGGAATATCCCCAATACTGAAGCTATTTGTGACTATTTCACATGCTACCATTCTTCCTGTTTCCTAGATTATAGATCCTTCTCTCTATATATATATTTAATTTCTTAGCACATAGACATTTTTAAGTAAAATATTATTTGCTTTTATTTTTAAATTTTGTAAAATATATATACAATGTGCTGTAAAAGTTGTTACAGATCCTTTGCAGAGCAGATGGATGCACAGTGTGAACTAGATCCCTACACTATATATGTAGGGATGGCCCAGAACTTTCTTATGTATGTCCACCAGAGACACATACAGAGGCATTCATCAAATTGTCATGTCTGATTGAAAAAATGGAAATAAGGGAAATATCAAGCAAAAGATAAATGATTTATTTCAATTTATATAATGGAATTAAGCCAGGATTAGGAGTGAATGAACTGAACAATGTGGACGGGTCTGAGAAACAGGATGATATATATAGCATGGTTAATATCACCCTGGAGTACTGTTCTAAAAATTTACTGTATTTTGAACCACACATTGTATATCAGTGAATTTAGGCTATAATACTGGGCTGGAGGTTGTGGTACATGCCTTTAATCCCAGCACTCTGAAGGTGGCAGAGGCAGGCAGATCTTGTCAGTTTGAGGCCAGCCTGATTTACAGAGTGAGTTCCAGGACAGCCGGGGGTACACAGAAAAACTCTGTCTCAGGAAAAATAGACAAACAAAAAACTTAGGCTATGATACCCAATTTATAGACTATTTTGAGGTTTAAGTAAGCAAATAAATGGAAAAATGTTTACCAAGAAATCTTTTTCTAGTGTTGTTATATTTGGGTTGGTTCTATGGTTACTCTACCACATTTCTATTTTTCATTGGAAATATTATAAACTGAGTATTAGTTCCACAAGAATTTACATATGTGTTTAAATTTTAAAGATTTTTTTTCAAAAAATAATTGCTAAACCTTTTTAGGGAGAAACATTGTGCCTATGAACATGTTCCAGATAAGAGATGTTTACAATTTCAGGATTTAAAACATGATATTTTCAAAGAACTTTCTTTAAAATTATTTACCTTTTGGATGTCAATTTAAAGCATATTTGTTTGATTAATATTTGGTCCATATGTGAGTCCACAGTTGTGAATTAACTACATAGTTGTTGGTCTTGATTTCCTCTTGTCCTCTTTCCTGTTGCATTTCTTCTTGTGTTTCCCTGAGTTACATAAATGAAGCTGACATCATTGCTCATATAGCAGGCATTTTTTTTTCTTTTGCCCTCAAATGCTGCCTTTTTGCCATTCAGTATATCTGGATACCAACTAATGCTAAATGAAATTTGACATATACCCCTAAGAAACAAAACTTATAAACTGTGGCTTCAAAGGAAACGTTGAATAAATAGGACACACTATGTCCAACCAGGCTAACATCCAGCATATGCTTTAGCTTCCTGATGACGAGGCAGAGCACCAGAGCCCTCAGGAAACTTGGCAATTGTTTATTGCTTGCTTGGCAAGCATGTATTAAACACCAGGCTTTCGTTCTCTTACAGTTATTTTCTTAAAAACCACACAGAAGTAAGACCTGATCAAGATGGAACACCCTAAGATAGCAGTATTCATATTTACCTTGTATATAAAGGTTCAAAAACTGCTAAAGACTTGATAGTGGTAGGATGTATATAAAGTAACCTGAGTAGATAGACATGATGGAATTAGGAGAAAGCTCTCTTCCTCTCCCACTCTTGATTGGGGAGGGGAGGCAAAGGATCAAAAGTAAAAGCTATTATATTAAAAACCTGTGCTTTTGTCCTCTCAGTTTGCTTATTCTTCCCAAAGTAAATATGGAATCTATTAACTAGTCATTGTATCTGTCAGTGACATAAAATTATGAACCTGTGAGTTTTGAGCTAATTTACTACATATGTGGCAGAAATTTTGTTAAATCTTCATCCTTATGACCAACAGTATTTTACCTTTATATAGCAGTAAGCTTTCAAAGTGATTTTTCACAAGTCATTTTAGTCAACTCAGATTTATATATGTAATCTGGGATAGGATATTATGATCCATATTTTTCAGGAAAGCAGGGAAAATGTAGCTATATATTTGGGTCAATATTTTGGATACATAAAATTGTGAAGGTGTTTGGTTAGTTGAAATAACATTACAGAATGAAGTCATACTATCATGACTTCTATCCATCAATAATTTCTTATTCCTTTCTTATTGCTGTGATAAATTGCCTCACAAAAGCAACTGTAGAGCAAAAGGGTTGGTTCATTTTGGCTTACAGTCTACGGGTGTCCATCATAGAAAGACATGGTAAGTAAGGAAAGAATCGGTGGTAGTGATAGGAGATTGGCCAATCACAGAGAGTAGATGGAAAGTGAAGGCTGGGCTATAACCTCTCAAGGCTCACCCCCAGAGACCAACCCACTTCCTGCAATGAGACTCTCCTAAAGGGTCTGCAACATCTTCAAGCAGCCCCAACTGGGAGCCAAGTGTTCAAATACTTGAGCCCAGGAGAAATGTCACATTCAAACCACAATTAGGTTTTGAATTTGTCACACACTTTCAGACATAATGAGGCATGGATGGAAGCAATAACTACTTTTTCAGAAGAACTGAATTCCATCCCAAGCACCCACTTGTTAGCTCACAACTGTTGCTAAATCCAGACCCAGGGTATTCACACCCTCTTCTGGCAACCCAGGGCACTGCATGTTTTGCACAGACAATACATGCAGGCAAAATAATAATTAAATAATAACCTTTCTGTCTGTCTCTGCCTGTCAGTCTGACTGTGTCCCCTTCCCTTTCCTCCTAAGAGAGTGATAATGGCACACATACATTGGCAGTAACCAACAGCTCTCCATTTGGACTTAAGACCCACTCAACAAGGGGAAAATCATACCTGCTACTAGAAACCTAGCCAACTATCCAGTGTTAATGAAGTCATGAATTCTGAAGAAAAATTTACAACTAGCCCTTTATTACCAGCATAATCTCTAAGTACAGCCTAATATTTGTCATTAATAATTTTGCCCACAGATAAGTATAGCCCTCACACTTCATGTAGAAAACTTCTCTTTGCAGCATAGACCATTATACAAGTCCCAACAGATTCATCTATAATACAACCCCAGAGCCTAAGGTTCAGGGGCCAGAGGAAGAAGGAGCAGAGATTGTCAGAACCAGAGAGGCACAGGGAGCTTGCTGTGAGACTGTGTCTTCTAGAAGTGTCAGAACTAAAATCGTAAAATCTCAACAACATAGTTGCCTAACCATCACTTGAACAATGATGACACCAGTAGATACGCTAACATGGGTAAGGGAGAGCTCATGTAGTTTTACACAAAGAAGGACTACAGGCAACTAAGAATACTGAGAGTCAGAGAGACAGTCTTCCATAGGGAAAAGCACACTAGCTGGTTTTCCATTAGTAAATGGTCAGTCCTGAAAACATGCATTTATATAACTAACATCATATAGCCTGAGCAGATTGTACTAATGCATTTAGGAGCGAGAGAGAATGTGTGTGTGACTGTGAGTATGTGTGTGTGTTCCCAAGCACATGTGTGTGCACATACCTACATGATACACACACACACACACACACAGAGTTAATGAAAAAGAGGTCATAACTTGAAAGCATGCAAGAAAGGGTATATGAGCTAGTTTAGAGGGGGAAAAGGATAATGATGTCATTGTAGTATAATCTTAAAAATAAAAATAATTTTTAAAAAAATTTACAAGTCAGACATAGTGTCAAATGCCTATAATAGTCCCAGCATTCAGAAGACAAAAGCGCAAGCCAGCACAGACCACATAGCAAAAGAATATCTCTAAAACTAAAACAAAACCTAACTCTATTGAAAGACTTAAAAATAAGTACGAAACAGCATTAATAAATATCTAGTTGCTAGTGAACATTTCCCTCACACTTTTTCCCTTGGGGAAATGGCTACTTCCAAAGATGGCCAATCTCCTGAAAGTAACTGCCAACAGGCTTT
>PVIH01007338.1:0-14867 GCA_004025045.1 Sigmodon hispidus
TTATGATGATCCCTATAGTATGTAGTTTTATACCTAGTTTAGAACCTTCCTATTTAGACAAAACGGGGAGATGTAGCGGGAAATCAGGAACTGTATATGTGAACGATCATGTCATAGGAATGGAGACGAGCTGGGCGTGGTTAACTGAAAAGGATTCCGGAAGTAGACCTTCGAGGGAGGGGACCAGGACAGGAAGTCGCCATTCTCTCATGAGAGTTCCCCGACCGAGTGCGCAGTTCGCTCCAGCTGCCCGGGAGTTCGGACGTACGGCATGGGGATGAAGAATCTTCCTTAGAAAGGCTCCGGCGCGCTGCAACCTCATCCTGTCATCTTCTCCTAAAACCGGCTCTGTTTTGTAAGCTATTTTCTCCAAATAAACCCTGTTTATAAACATATCTCAGGGCAGGTTTTTACCGCGATAGCTGCCCAGAGAAGAAAGGTAAGAGCTGAGTAAAGCTAAATATGGAATCCTTAAAACTAGGATTTGATCACAGCTTGCATCAAGAATCCTTAGACAAATCCCCTTCACCCACCCCGGAGCTACAGAGAGTCTGGTAGCTGGGATCCAGCTTCAATTCAGTGAGTACTTACTCCTCTCCTGTTCTCCTCACAGACAGAAACTCAATTTCTGGCCTCAACCCGTTTACAACAAACCCACTCTTGGTTGAGCCACTTATTTCTGAATTATCAAAACTTGCTCAATGCTCAACCCATGTTTATTTCACACTAACTACTGATAATGATTATGCTGTAGAAATTAGCATGGCCCCTGGGTGGCAGACATCCACTCTTCCCATGTTTCCTTGGTAAAGGAACTTGTGGCAATAGTGACAAAGAAAAGAATGACTTTCCAAAATGAGATGACAACCCGGTAGCCCTTTGTGGGTGGGAGCAGGGAGCTATTCAGAGACCACACCCCCTCTCCCCGAAAGAGAGACTAACCGAAATGGAATTGCTCCAGAAAAGCAAACTCAAAAGCCAGAAGCTTTCTGTAGCTGGGTCTGGTCATGCCTCACCCCTTCCTCAGCTGCCTTCCTGGGAAGGAATCCATCAACACCTGCTGGAAAGATGTGAACCTTCATTCCACAGCATTTGGAGCTTGAGAAATTCCTGTCTCACAGCACAGTAATTGTGCCCCCATCTGCTAGGGATTTAAACACTATGGATGGTTTTTAATAGAGGTTGGTTTTAGGCCAGCAAGATAAAGAAGGGAGTAAAGACTAGCAATCTAAGTTTGATCCCTATGACCAATTCCAGGAGATTGTCCTCTGACCTAAACACATACTCCATAGCATACACATACGCATAATATTTGTTTTCCTTGAAGGGGATACTTTCCTTCCTTGCAAATAAAAGGAGCATTCAGGATGCAGACTTGGCTGCCATGCAGCATCCTCTAGTCTGGTGGTTAACAGATGAGAAAGCTCTTTGTGTGATTTCTAGGTAGAGCAGCCTCCCAGATAGTGATAAGGATGGACACCTCTCTCTTAGACAAGGAGTCTCTGTGGGAACATAAAACCCAGGCATCCACTCTGGGCAGAAGCTCCAGGGTGCCCTGTGAAAAAACCATCAGGGCCCTTGCTGTGCAGTCAAGGGAGTCTTGAGGACTGGGTGCTGCTGCCAACCAGGGAGTACAGCATGCTTTTTCACAATACAGTACATCCATCCAGATAGAGAGTCTGACAGGTAGCCTTTTTGTTAATGTGCCTTTGCCATTTCAAAGGTCTTAAACCATCATTGTTCGTTCATGTGCTCCCCATGGGGCTGGGAAGACTAGCCCGATTGTTCTGCTGTCCTCTCCTCCATCTTCCCAGCTAGACCAGCGCCTGCCTTTTTATCTGCTCTGACCTCTCAGCTGTGGCAGGTCATATCTTTCTCAGAAACCATCTTCTAAGCAACTGACATGGTCACATTGCATAAAAGTCGCTTGGTTGGCTTGGGTACCTACCAAGTCTCCTAGATAGCTAAACATAAAGACAATAGGGCTAGATTCTGGTTCTTGCTGCCATCTTAAGTAGCTCTTAGCCTTTGTAGGTATAAAAGTATCTTTTGCTCATCCTCACTCTTCAGTGCTAACAAATGTGTTGCTCTTGTTCTATGTGCTTTTCAGACCCTGCCCATGGCAGGCATGACTAATCAATTTCTGTCCTGTATAACTTTAGGCATGGCCTCACCAATCTTAATGACTTGATAGCTACTCAAGATGAAACTGATTTTCTAGACTACCCTAAAGCAATACATCACCTGAGAATGGAGTGGAGTTCAGTAAGAAGAATCTGCCAAGCCTCTCAAAAACTAGACAGACAGACAGACAGACAGACAGACAGACAGACAGACAGACAGACAGACAGAAAAGATAGACATTTTACATTCTAAGTGGAGCTAGAGAGATTGCTCAGTGGTTAAGAGCACTTGCTGTTTTTACAAAGAACCAAGATTTGATTGCCAGCACCCACATGGCATCTTACAACCATCTATAAATCCAGTTCCGAGGAGATTCTATGTCCTCTTCTAGCCTTCACAGGCATTGCATGCATGTGGTGCAAATACATGCAGGCAGAAATTCATACACATAAAACAAAATAGAACTTTTTTTTTTTTAAAAAAAAAAAGCTTCCAAATGTGGTAACACATATTCACAATACCAGCACTTGAAAAGCTAAGACAGATAGATTGCTGTGAGTTTGAGGCCAACCTAGAAAGACTCTGCCTTTTAAAAAAATAATAACAACTCAAGTCCAGAAAAACAAAACCAACACACGCTCTCTTTCACATGCAGATTTAGTTGTGGTGATATCTTGTGCATCCTCTAAGAAATAAAGCTTGCCTGAAAAATCAGAGGGTAGAGCCAGCCACAGAGTTAACCATAGAATCAGGCAGTGGTGGCACACATTTAATCTTGGCACTTGGGATCTTGAACAGTGAGTTCAAGGCCACACTAGGCTACAGTAGATGAATCCAATTAAAAAGAGCCATCAGTGGTGGTACACACCTCTGATCCCAGCACCTGGGATCTCATGCCTCTGATCCTAGTACTAGGGAAGCACACATGCCTTTAATCCAAGCACTAGGGAGGTTGAGACAGGAAGTGATGTGTCTGCACAGAGAAAGGAAGATAAGACAGGAAGAGACAGTTTGTCACTGCTGCTTTCCTCTCCTTTTGGCTGAGGCTTTAAGTCTGAGGGTTTGTGAAGACAGGATCTTCTCACTTCCACCTGAGAATTCAGTAGTGGTGAGAGGTTTCTCCAGTGGCTGATTCCTCTGACTCTCTGATTTTTCACTTTACCCCAACATCTTGCTCCAGGTTTTTGTTATAAGGCCAATTGGATCAGTGTAATCTTTAGCTTCGACTTTATAGGTTGTCTGCTTGGTTTGGAGTGTCTGAGAGGTCAGGAAGCTAGAATGGGACTGAGCAGAGGAAGGGGAAGAGACCCTCAGGAGAAAGGGAACAGTGGGATGCACAGGATGTGAACATGAGGCGCGAATTTAGTGCTAGAAGGATTTAATTAGGAATCAGTGGGGGTGAGAAAGAAGGAACGGAGGTATAGATGCAAAATCCAAGGGTGTATGACAGGCCTTATGGAAATCCACTACTATACAAGCTAATTTAAAATGTAGTTCTCAGTGGGGGATTTGAGTGGAGATACTTGCATGGGTGGATAATGCTGCTGCCAGCAGCCATGGATTGTTAAATGAAAATCCTAATGCCGTCCATAGGATACCTCTGTATGAATTGTTGGTCATGTAGGACCCAGAGGCCCCAAATAATACAGACTGTCATCATTGCTCTTGAATGCCCTCCATAAGTAGATGGTGAGACCATGCTGTTGAAAACATGGTACACTTTGGTGGCAGGACTTAGGGAAATCAGGTGGAACTACTTGGGAGCTTCAGCTAATAAGATTTCATTGTTCTAGAAGGTACTATGCTCGCCACTAGGGGAGTGAAGCCACCAGTGGTCTTATCCAGTAGAGGGCTTGCATGCTGTAATACTGATGACCTCCCAGATGTATGCAATGATGGCATGAATTCCACAAAAACAACAAATCACTTTCTGATTGAATTTGAGGCCTGCTTCAGGGAGGAATTCATGCTGGATACTGTGGTCCAAAACTTTATAGCTGGAGAGGTCATAGGCCAAAGGGGAGAACCTATAACTGCTGTTTTAACAAATGAACATGGTGTCAACCTCCTTTCTAAATTCTTACATTTATACACACAGATGCGTACTGGCCTCTACCTTGGTCAATAGAAGCTTTTTTCTACAGCAAACTGTAGTTAATGCTGAGAATAAGTGATTACTAAATGCTCAACCCTAAGCAGGACATTCATATTAACCCTGTCACAGCTCAGGGCAGGAGCCATTGCTAACGAGGGAGACAGAAAGGATGTGAGAGCTGGAGGCTGGGAGGAGAGCTGTAGAATACTGTCTAAGAACATAACATGGCCATGCACTCATAAACTCATGGTAGCAGTGGTTACTGCACAAGACTGAACTCCAACATTCCAGCATGGATGGGGAAAGAGCGTGTGAGGCCCCACCCTGATCTGGGGAGCTAATGGCAGTTAATGGATGTTGTGGGAGGGGAAGCATTTCTTCAGAGGAACAATTACCAGTGAGTGGTGCATGTTCCAGTAAATAACCTAACACTCATGTACATGCAAGCAACCCTGATTAATGTCAGTGGATTTTATTTAAAGGCATGAAGTAAAAGGAAGATATGTTGGAAAAGGGTACCAGAGGAAGGGGCGAAAAGAGAGGGGAAGAGATGGGACAGAAGAGTATGATTAAAATACATTATTTACATGCATGAAATTGTTAAAGAATAAATAGTATTTAAATTAAAGCAATAAGACACTATTAAGCCTATTAATGACATCTACTTGTTAAGCAAAAATGTCCTCACTTGATTATTTTTATCTGGATAGACTCAAGATGAGAAACACTGAAACAAACCTAAATTGTCAACAGGGCTGGGAAGATACCTGGGCACACACAACTCTTCCAGAGAGCCAGAGTTCAGTTTCCAGTATTCATGTGAGAAGCATATAACAACAGCTCCAGAGATCGGGTGACTTGGGGCACTTCCACATATGTAAAGATGAAATTTTTAAAAAGAGAGAGAGAGACAGAGACAGAGAAGAAAGAAATTCACTCCCTAAGATGGCAGGAATCTCCTCTAGAGGAATGGTATTCTACCCAGTTGTAGGGTTCCCTGGAACATTAGCTTGGTGTAGGTCATGTTAAACAAGCATCCAGGCCTTCTGAGTCCCAGGCCACTGCTTCCTCCACTTGCTGACTACACTGTTCAGCTTGGCAAAGAAGAAAAAGAAAACCTCACATAGCTATTTAAATCACAGGCAATTAATGGTTTTCAATAATGCTTGTGGTAAAACTTAATGAAGCAATAGCCCCTCGTTGGGACTATAAAAGCAAGTCCCTAGTCTCGATGATTGAACAAGAAGTCAGGTCGTCTTTGTTTTATAATAATTCCATCACTCCCCACAGGGGTACTTGAGGAGTCACCTAGCCTGGTTTTAAACCTTGTTTTCCTTGCCTATACAGTGGACATCAGTAAGACCGAGTGCGCTGGCCTTACTGATAGAGCGGCCAGAAGTGAAGAGTGTGGGCGGACCTTGCCATCCAAGGGGATAGATGTGACCAAGATCTGCATGATAAGAAGTCAGGAGGTAAATTGTCATTCCCAGAGCACTGGTATCATTGGACAAATACATACCCCACCATTCAGACGGATAAACACTTGAGGCTCACATGAGCTCTATGTGTGGTTCCTATTCTAATGGAAACCTCAGAGAAAGGAACAACCCTATAGGGACCACTGTAGGAGAAAAGATTGCTCCGATCAGCAGGAGATCCAAGGGGTCCTTCCCACCCCTCTCCACTTTAGATGTCTGGGAGAGGGTGAGCGCTGCATGCATGCTTAATGAGTATTAACTGGAAGCAACCGAAAGTATTAAGGACCAGCATGTAACAGATTAGCTCTCGGGGAGTAACCCAAACACATCTCCTTGAGGTTACATTTTCAGGGCACATGCTGGGTGTTCTCCACATCAGGAGCCGCTTTGTAACCACAAGCCAACTGCACCAAGGCCTCTGCCATAGGAGGTGGCACTGTGTTTGTTCACCCAGCAGAGCTTCCAAGGATATGAATTAAACATGTGTTCCTCCCAGCCCTGGCAGTTTGCCGCATTCTTGCAGAGGAAAGGAAAATGGCTTTGTTCTTTTCCTGCAATCAAGGAGGGACCTGGATGCAGAAGACCTGGTAAGGCGAAGAATTCTAATTTGGCCACTAGGTGGCGAAAGAGTTCTACTAAAGAGATTACGGCTGGCCCAATGGAAATCCTGGACTGGAGTTTGAGGCGTTCTGTGATTTCAGAGCAGGACAGAGCCTAAGACATCACTTAGTCCAACCCTATCATGTTATGTGAGAAAAGGCAGTCTCTGATAAATGAAGGACCTTGTCTGATGTGAGCAACCTCTAGCATTATGGCCAAGAGGGCTCCAGCTTCTAGAACAATTTTATTCAACAAATTATCCCCTCTTTAGGTATGCTTGCCTTGGATTCTTGGCCAAATCTGAAGGACTGACATTTCAAATTAAATACCTAAAAAGAGTGCCAGTCCCGTGCTGTACACTCTGAGATGACCCGAGGACCTGGGCCTCACAACACAAACCCTCCTATGTCCTCTACCAGAGGCTCAACCTGGTGATATGAAGGTCAAGTACAGATGGGACCTTCCGCCAGCAGACCCGGATTCAAGCTTCCGTTTGCTCACTACTCACCCAGGATCTACTGGACAGGTGCCCAAACCTTATTTTCTGGGCTTTCTTAAGGAAGAGGAGGAGACATGATTCTATCATTGAAACCCCACCCAAAGACTATGCGCATTCATCAGAGGGAGAGCTTACTATCTTTTTATTTTTAATATTTATATGGTTGTAATGGTTTGATAGAGACGTCGTCCCCCATAGCCTCTGGCATTTTAAAGCTTGGTCCCCAGTTGGCAGAAGCATGGTCTAGCTGAAGGAAGTAAGTGTGGGCCTTGAGAGTTTAACGACTCAGCCATTTTAAGTTTGCACTCTATGCTTCGCGATGGCAGTTTGAAGATGTGAGCTCAGCCTCCCGCTCCAGCTGCCAACACTACTACACTCTACCGACACAGAGAATAAATTCCTCTGGGACTGTAAGGCCCAGATAAACCCTTCCGTTTATAATGTGTCTTGACCATGCAATAAAAAAGTAACTATGACAGTGTTATTAATTTTCATATGCCCTTCAGAAAGGACTTACGGTAAACTAAGCAATCCAGGAATCTCAGAGACCAAGAAATACCTGAAGGTAATGATGACCCATTCAGCAGAATCTATCAAAGTACTTACTGGGTGCCAAGTTTGTTTGTGAGTGTGAGTTATTTTGTCTAATATCATGTCAGCCAGAAATCATATTTGTCTAGCTCAATTGTTCTTTTAACCCCTGTCAACTATGTATTCATATTTTTGACAAATGAAAAAAATCTACACTAGTGCACCTACCCTAATTTGACCAATTTTTTTTCCTGCCACTTTTGAGCTGTGTGATGGTCTCCACTATTCTGGAGACTTGGAATTGTACTGTTTTTTCAAATCATCTTAGGGGGTAGGTAATGCCAGGAAGCATTCAGACCCTCTTTTCCAGACACCACTCACCATTAAAAGAATCAGGTATGAATTGATAGTGTTATAAATAAAGAATTGTATTATCAGGGGATAAGGGGCAGATAGATCTTCCTTATTTAATTGTAATTAATAAATGAGAGATCAGAGATTACAATTTAAATGCGTGTAGGAAGGAGCAGTAGACAAGTAGACTGAAGTAAGGCATCCATTGAGTGTTCCCATCAGCGTCTCCTAGCCTCTGCATCCTTAATAATGAGCAGAGAGACCACATTCCCCAGTGTCCCTTACAGATGATTCCCATGGATTAACGTCTGTCCAATACACTATCAACAGCTATTGTTGGGTTAATTTTCAAGAAATTATAAAAACAGAATACAGAATACAGGGGTGACATTTTTTTGAGGATTTTACACAGCCATTCTGATAATAAATCTGATGACTGTAGTGAAAATGCTATTGTGTTTTGCAAAACTCCAAGTGCTTATTTTTTTTTCCTTCTTTATTTTGTATTTATCAAAAAAAAAACACAGTAAAAAGAATTTAAAATGAGGAAGAGTTACAATAACTATACAGAGGATAAGAATCATAAGCATGGCTTATCAAGGGTGGAAATACAAATAAGATTGCTACACATATATTTTCTTAGTGTTCAGCTTTCCCTCTGAATTTTTTTTTCCATCCCTGTATATCCTTATTCAAGGTCTCTTCCCCCTCCCACCACATCTGATCATTTTTCTTCTCTGCAACTCGCCATCCCCTCCCTGGGCAGGGAGCAGACAGTCCTATGGTCCCACTGACCCAGTAATGCTTAGATCAGGCTCCCTCTCTTTTTCTTTGCTTTCTCTATGGAAGACAGATTTAATGACAGGTGTTATCAGGGATATGTGTAAAAGATGAAGCAGCCATGAGGATTGAAAGCACATGCTAAAATGCAGAGAGAGAGAGAAATATATTCAATCCAAATTCCTGATTGCCTCACAGAAGTCACATCCAGTCTCTCTCTCCACAAGCAATGCAAACATCACACATCACTCCAGGTCGGTAATCAGCAGCCAACAGAAATGCTGAGTGGACACAGAAGTATGGAAATCCATGAACTAGAGTGAATGGGAAGGAACAACAACCTCTGTCTTGAACTACATAATCTTTGTGCATAAGAAAGGAACCTTGAAGGTAGGAATGGACTGAAACACACGCAGAGACCCTGTGTGTGTGTGTGAGAGAGAGAGAGACAGAAAGATTTAATGTCATAGCTGAGGGATATTGGACCACACAGAATAGTGACATCTCCTGAGCCAACTGTCCAGTGACCTCAAAGCACAGTGGGTTTCCAAGCCTAGCAGGTCCCCTCTGCCACTGCAACCATAACCTTGCAGAAATCACATTATCTTCTTGAGTGAAGCTGCAAGAGAAGTGAGTTATTAAAAATATTTCCCTGGTAGAAAAATGAAAACATCATTTATTTTCTTTGCAGTAAGAAATTTTCTTAAAATCCTTTATATGCAAGTCATTTTTTGGAGAAAAGGCACATTATGCAAAAATCTACAACATATTTAGACATTCTGTCAAAGCAATAAGCAGATCATTCTGGGCTGGGAGAACATTCAGTTGATATTTTTAGCTCAGATGGAACCTTTCTAAGCAGACTATACGTTGTCATTGGTTAAGATTTTATGGTTAGAACTACAAAATCCCTGTAAAAATATTTATGGCAGTTTGAATGCTATTGGCCCCCATAAACTCAGAGGAAGTGGCACTATTAGTTGGTGTGGCCTTGTTGGAGGAAGTGTGTTATTGTGGGGGTGGGCTTTAAGGTTTTCTATACTCAATATACTGCCCAGTGTCAGGCAATTTCCTGCTGCCTGTGGGACTCTGAGCCCCAGCACCACATCTGCCTGCAGGCTGCCATGCTCTCCATCATGATAATAATGGACGGAACCTCTGAAATTGTAAGTCAGTTGTTGTACCCATGTTGAGGGACCCCTAAAGACCACCAGGGAGCTAGACTCTATGGAAGCACATGAGAGTCTTTATTGTTATGGACAGGTTCAAACAAACCCAGGTTGAAACCCTTTGTTCCAATGCAGCAGAGGGTTTTCGGCCCAGAGGTTAGGGGGGTTTTAAAGAAAAACCCACATAAATAGGGTGCTGCATGTCTTGGCACTCCAGAATTGGGCAAAGGGGCATGGGGTACAGTAGCTGTTGACTGAACTTTCCAGCATGAAACCCAAGCCCTGAATCTACTGGCTGAACCTTCAGAGCGAACCTAACTTTTGAATCTATTGGCTGTCAGGCACACTCCAGACCTGGACCCCGCCCACAGGAACCAAGTGCTCTTTCCTGAAACAAAGCTTTGTAAGGATAAATCCATGCCTCTACACAAGTCACCCCAATTAAACGCTTTCTTTATAAGAATTGACATGGTCATGGTGTCTCTTCACAGCAATAAAAGATCATAACTTAGACAATATTAATCTACTTCTTATTTTTGTTACATGCAGAAGATGTGGTTACCAGACATGAGGGTGGATAAGAAGCTATTTTGTAAAAGCCCTGAGGTTAGTTTGTTGATCCACCGGTCACTTTTATCTACCCATCGACCTACCAGCAGCATGGACGGAAGGGGTTCTGTGTGTCAGGAACAGAACTTACTGGTGAGTAAGACACACTTTAGCTGCAAGAGGATTTACAAGGACATATTCTCCTCACTGAATACAGACCACTTAATTTCCCAACCCAAGGATGGGGCGGGGGACACACAAACTATGAATTAGCACCATGGAAAGGCAGGAAGGTAAAAAGCAAATTCTAGCAAACATTTATTTTCCCCAGGTGTTAATAAGTTAACCTTTGCAATGTCCCCCATTAGTATTCAATCAAATACCTTAAGTCACGAGAAACTCGGATCTGAATTCTCAGTCATTTAATCTTTCCAACAGCAGAGAAGTGGGCAGTTCAGGATAGATTAGCATCTTCTACCTTTGAATGTCACCTCTCAAACTCAGTTCAAATTGACTTGCTCCTGCTGCAGTGTTGCTGGAGGTGACCTTGGAGAGACTATTCACTGAGTCACAGCCTTGGCAGGAGAGTCACTGTACAGGTATAGGCAGTTCAGCCCCTCGGGTCTTCTCTGTGTCCTGGTTGCTCTCTGCTCATGTGATACCTACAAACCACATGGCATGGATGGCAAGAAGGCCCTCACTGGGGGTGACCCCTGACTATGGGTTTTCTAGGCTCCAGACTGTAAGAAAAGAACTTTATCTTATTTGTGGAGTCTCCAATTTGTGGCATTCTAATACTGAAAACATCTCTATGTTGGTGGCCTCCCTTCATGGTGACATGGTTATGATAGACCCAGATATTACCTTTGCACATGAAAGCATACATAGCAGACAGACAGAAGGGGGAGGGTCTCCTTCTACGCCTTTTATACAGGAAGCCATTTCCTCACATTCCCCACCAGGACCTGCTAGCTAGAGCCAAAGAGCCTGGCCATCCCTAGCTGCTGGGAGAACAGAAAGGAGCATGTGCCCGTCCCACTCCAGGCAAACAGGATGTGACTGATCGCTGAGTAGATGCCACTGTGTCTCATTTGTTGAAGTTTGAATATGAAATATTTCCCTCAGCTAATGTATCTGAACACTTGGCCCTGGGCTGGTGACACTGTCTGGGAAGGTTGCGAAACCCTTAGGATGCTGAGCCTCACTGGAAAAAGTGGGTTACTTGGAGGGAGACAGGGTCAGCCCTGAGGCTTGACAGCCCAGTCCTGTTTCCCCGTCTTCTCTCTGCATTCTGACAGTGGATTCAATGTGATCAGCTTCCTCACAGGCCTACCACCGTGACCCTGGGAGCGACTGTTCCCTCTCCAACTGTGAGCCTTACTACTGTAAATTACTCTTAGTAGGTATTTGGACAGAGCAGCAAGAAAAATAACACATCATTCTTATCTCTCTTTGAAGAATAGGAAGTGGGAGTCCTAGGAAGTGATATTTAGGTTTGCCCACATCTCACAGGCAAAATGGCAGACGGGGAGAGAACTCAAGAAATCTGTAAGCACCACCAGATACCTCACCTTCTTTACAAGTCTCTCTCTCTCTCTCTCTCTCTCTCTCTCTCCATCCTTCTCTCTCCTAGCTGTACTTTTTCACCGTCCCACACAGTGTAAATCTCTCCCAGTTCCCATTCCACAAAGGGCATACACAACTGTCTCTTCAGCATAGTGAAGGCAGTGATGATACCAGGGAACGGTGAAGCTCCTGAGAAGGCAGCCATTTAAACAGAGCACGTCAGCATTGGGGGTGGAGCCGGAAGGCAGCAAATCTGGCACAGTAGCTGGAAAACTGTCTCTCAGGTGGAGCTGGCTGATGGACATCTGTGGTTCATCAGCATTTTCGCTATAGAGCATATATATAGCACCATTTCGGTGAGTTCTCTCCAGGACACTAGTCCGGCTCCCATTGGAAGATGCAGGACTCAGATGACCTTCTGTGTCCTGGCTTTAAGGACTGCTTCTCTGTGTGGGAGAGGGTGAGGCAAGCAGCCTGTTAACTCTGTTAGGCTCTACTAGGAAGCCAAACTGAGATAAAACCAAGAAAACTGGGCCTCTGAGGTCACCGGGTGTGAGGTAGGGTTAGGGTTAGGGTTAGATCAAAGGAACCATTCAGCTGATAGGTGGTTGAAGAATGGCTGTGTCCCAGGAGATTAACGATCCCGAGCAGATCAGTGGATAAATAATGTCTTTCAGACTACTTTCTATTAGAATGATGGATTTATTTCAGTTTACAGCTTACAGTTCAGCACAAAGGGAGGACAGGGCAGGAATCTGAAGGCAGAGACTGATGCAGAGACCTTGGAGGACACTGCTTACTGGCTTGCTCCTCATGGCTTGTTCAGTCTGATTTTTTACAGAACCCAGAACCTCCTTCCCAGGAATGGCCCCACCCCCAGTAGGCTGGGTCCTCCTACATTAATTGTCTATTAAGAAATTTCGCCAAAGGCTTGCCTACAGGCCAATTTTATGAAGGCATCTTCTCAGTTAAGGTTCCTTTTTCCAAGATGACCCTGGCTTGTGTCAAGTTAACAACAAACTACCCAGCACACAGGGCCTTCCCCATTCTCATCTGGCTTGTCCTGGTGGCTGCGGAGCCCCAGAGCCAGGGACAGGTTGGTTGTTCCACTCCAGAGGCAAAAATTAAATTCTAGGGAATAAAGCATCCCAAAGACTGTCCCTGCATAGATGCCCTGTGCTTGCTGTTTAAACCTGACAGGTCAAACATTTACGTTAAGAATTTTAGGATGGAAAGGTTGCTCTGCATTATCTGAAAGAACCTGGTTTAATCGCAGGGGTCCCTGTGAGGGTAAAGGAGAGAAAGGTGATGGTGCATGCTGGTAGGATTTGCTGAAGGAGGCAGAGGCAGGAGGATCATGAGTTCAAGGCCAGCCTGGGCCACACATTTTAGGGGCTAGAGATACGGCTCAGTGGTTAAGAGCACTGATTGTTCTTCCGGAGGACCAGAGTTCGATTCCCAGCATCCACATGGCTGCTAACAACTTATCTGTAATTCCAAGGTCTGACACCCTTACACAGGTATGCAGTTATACATGCAGAGACTGGAAGCATCTCTGCCCTTAAGATGTTGAGGGGATCATGAGCTACGAGATATAGTTGGCTTTTAGGAACTGCAAAAGACAAAAAGGGATTCTACCCACACATAGTCTCCAGTACTTCGTCTTTTTACAAAGACCTATTTTGAACTGATGTTTGACCACTCTGGAGTGCACAGTGGCTCTTTGTGTCATTAGTAGGAAATGAACTCTGGATGCTAAAGTAAAAGCAGGTCCACACAGACAAGGCTGAGACAGCCAGAGAGATGCAGGGGGTTAGAGGTCCCCAAGAGGACATGGCCCAGCTGCCCGGTGAATTAGTCAGTACTTCTTCATGTGGCAGTTCTTCAAGTGCTTCCAGGTACACAAGAGCCTTGTGCTTCTAAGTATCTCCCCCAAACACCTGAACACACACACACACACACACACACACACACACACACACACACACCTCTGCTGCTTGTGTTAGGGAGCACAGGGCCAAGGGGCTGACTGCTGGACTCTTAGATTCAGGGCCCTCCCTGACCACTCTCCAGGCCTGGCTAATGCTGCTCCTCTGTTCACTCTACCAAAGCATTTTCTTAGCTCTAGTTTTAAATGACTAGCTGATGAAATTCTCTGCGGCTTCCCTGGGAGGCTTGGTTCATTACACCCATTAGCACTTCCCCCCATTTCTCCCCAGCGGGAGATTTTCAAAAGCATTAGTTCAAATGGCAGCCGCCTGCCCTCCAGCCAAGCGTTGACATTCCCCCTTGCTGTGCTGGGTCCTCATGCCTCCCTTGGCAGTGGAGTCATCCCAGTTGGCCTTCGTACTGTGGGGGGTTGTCTCTGGTTAAGAAAGTCTGTGTGCCCTTGGGCTTTACAAGGATTGCATTCCTTTGCAGAGGTTGTTCCCTGATGGCGAAGATAATCACTTTCAGAGCCTATGGAGAAAGTAAAAAATACCCAGAGTGAACCAAACACACTCTCACCCTCAGCTCAGGAGACCTCATTGTTTTATGTGAGTTGATTTTGATCACAGGGCACCATGGGAACCATCCGACTTCCTTTAAAAAACCTCATTGGGGAATCCTGTGTACGGAGACTGGAACCTGGCTAGAGCTTTGAACAAGAACTATACCCTGCTGTGGGAACAGTCCCAAAAGAAAGGATGGCAGGATTTATATTTGGTCTTCTGTGAGAACGTTTTGCTCTCCAAGTAGCTGGCTGAAAAATCTGACTCTGTTTCATTGTTAAGCACCCAGAACAAATTATTAACTGAATGTAGAAACAGCGTTAGGCAGGATTAGGTCTATGGACAATTTGTGGCTCAGAATATTGAAAATGAACATTCCAAATAATGGTAGTGCCTTAATAATTCTAAGTATGAAAGGCATTTGTTGTTGTTTTATTGTTTTGTTTGTTTTACACAGAGCCACATGTATTTCAGAAACTTGCTATGTTGCTGAAGATGACCTTGAACTTGAGAGTTTCCTTCCTTGACCTCCAAGGGCTGGGATGCACCACCATGTCTGGGTCATACTGGGTCATACTAGGGCTGTATACATGCTTGGCAAATACTCTATTGAGTTATGTCCTAGGGTGT
>PVIH01007338.1:14967-101556 GCA_004025045.1 Sigmodon hispidus
AAAAAAAAAAAAAAAAAAAAAAAAAAAAAAAAAAAAAAAAAAAAAAAAAAAAAAAAAAAAAAAAAAAAAAAAAAAAAAAAAAAAAAAAAAAAAAAAAAAAAAAAAAAAAAAAAAAAAAAAAAAAAAGAACTGAAAAAAACAATTGTGGATCTTATCAATTTAAAAATCAACAGGCAGCTGAAAAACTGACACGTTCTGGTGAAGATCCTGTTACATTCACAAAATACTGTAAACAGCCAAGATTATGTTACCTACAGTGCAGAAGTGTGTGCTTTTTGGAAGTGTGCTGTGAAAGACAATGTCAAAAATGTCACACATGCTGTCACTTGCTCCCTGTAACCCCCCTCAGCAGATATCATGAATGAATCGAGATACTGTTCTGCATGACTCAAATATTGCATGGAAGTCAGAAGGATTTTCTGCATGGTGCCAATGGGGTTTATCGTGCCTGATAAAACTCTGGTCATCAAATGAATGTCATGGGCACTCCACATTTTAAATAATTTCATATTGTAAGGATTTAGCTCACTGTCATGCCTAGGATGTGAGCCAGGGAGGTGATAGGAACAAGGAAATCCACTGAGAGGAAAAGGTTTATTGAGTTAAATTAAATGAATTTATAAGATAAGGGAAATCTCTGTAAGAAAAATAATATTTGATTTGGTTCATTATGGATAGAAGGAAAAAGATCCCAATGGAAAATTGAAAAATAGTCACGAAGGTTAAGGTTGGAGCTCAGTTGGAACTCTTACCCAACATACATGAAGCTCTGGGATTGGTCCCTTAAATAAATCAGTGTGGTAGCCCATATTTGTAGCCCCAGAGAGATAGAGGTGGGAGAATCAGAAAGTTCAAGGCCATCCTCTGCTATATAGTAAGTATAGCCTGGACTACAAGAGAACATGCCCCCTCACCAAGAAAAATAGTCATGATCTTGAGCCACAATCAAAGGAGAGTACACTCTTGACTTTGTGTATGCACAGAATGGAGCTAGGAAAGGAAGCTGAAGTCCTTCTGGAGAGGACTGTGAAAACTGTATTGGATGTTTCCAGCAGGAAGCTATGGTTTCTGGGACAACCAAAGTCATGAAGAGTGGGAAAAACAGGAACAGAGTCAATTGCACCAAAGGAGCCTGGAAGGAAGGTGGAATCCTTGGTGGAAAAGACTCTGGCCCTTTCCCCCTTCCTCTGGGCCAACTGAGCTACGAGTCTGAGCATCAGGCCATTTCTAAATTGACAATCTGAATTGTTCTAGATGCCTGGTATGAGTGAAGCCCCCCCCCATCTCCCCATACCTGGAGACACAGAGACCTTTGATGTCCTAGGTTGTAAGCTCATTGAGTGCAGAGATCAGGTGCCCCGTACATAACAAGTATCCCATGTGTCTTATTGAATTATATAGCTACGAGTTTTCTCTTGTTTATTAGATGTATACCTAACTGTGTGTTCTGCCCCATGTGGGAAGAACTCAATATGTTCCAAGGGGAATATTAAAACTACCCTAGAGTTCTTTTGTGGCCCCTCCCCTAGGAATTCTGCTCCTTCATTCCCACAATGCAGCTCATAGTCATCCCATCACTGAGGTCAGAGTGACACTGTAGATACACCTGTATGCTAGACTCTGTGATCTTACAGAATCTGTGTCCACTGTGTATACACTAAAGGACCTCTATGATAGAGGACAGATCTACAAAGCCCGTTTTAGCTCAGATTTACAAAATGGCCTAAGTCAAGTCTATATTACCCAACTTAGGAACATCAGGGTGAGGCTGAGTCTACAGCCTATGCCAGCACTTACATCTGCCTCTCCTACCCACCGAATGGATGCTGTGTAAACCTCCTCCAGATCGCTGAAGTAGTGGAGAGGAAAACTATAAATTATTGAGTTTGAAAAAAAACTGTTCAAATAAAATCCATTTTACCCTACAATGACAAATAACACAAGATCGGGGATGTCAGTGCCTTCAAAGACTTTGGATCATCTCAAGGTGTTCACCTAAGTTTGAGTCGACATCACTATTATCTGAGGATCGAATTGGTTTCCTACTGGGCCAGCAAAGATAGAGAAAAGCACTGAACAGGCAAAAGCAAATGTTCTGCCTCAAAGCCAGCAAACACTCAGGCCCAAGCACTGGTCATTTTGCTGCTATCGCTTCATTCTAGAGGCTGTAGGAGGGACCTGAAATGTTACTATGTACTCCTTTGACAAGCCAGGGTATGCTGTATAGAAAGAAGGACAGCCACCACTTACTATATCCAGGCCAGGAGTCAGGGACACTGTCCAGCCTTTCACACCTCACTTCCTCTACTCACTCCTAAATCAGGCATTGTGTTCAGGAGGACCTAGGTATGTTGGTGCCTAATGGCAAGCTCCACATACTTCTTTGGAATAATTATTGCATCTTTTTGTCAGCCAGCTAGAATGTGATTAACTTACACAAAAGGTTTAGTTTGGCCCACACTCCGGAGAGTTCAGTACATGATCAACTGATCCCATTGTTTTGTGCCTGAGTCGAGATAGGTCGTTGCAGTGGAAGTGTACAGAACGCAGTCTCTCATCCCATAGGCAGGAAATGAAGAGGAAGAAGAAGGGAGGGATCGTAGTGCCCCTTGGAGGCCTCCTAAGTACTTTCTATTAAGCTCAGTCTGCTGAAGTAGTGGTTGGTCAGTACTGCCCTCGTGACCAGTCCTTTTACATGCAGGCCTTTGCAGTTACCAATATCCAGAGGATAACAGTACTGTGTTTGTGCCCATTTATATATCCTTGCATCATGCACACAAAGAACACGATTTATTTGCATTAATAGATTTCTTTTCTGCATAAAGATTTAGTAGTATCTACTAGTTAATACAATATCCATGACTATGGGAGTCGATGCATGTGAAACACTACAGTGTCTGTCACGTGGCGCCCACAGTTTCTTCTTAAACTGCATTTACTATGCCAATAATTTACAGTGCATTGGTTTACATTGCTTCTTGCCAGCAGTCTAGCTGAGAGATACCTGGACAACTTAGGCTGAGGCAGAAAAAGACAGAGAGACACAGAAAGGGATTAGCAACAAATACAATTAAGTCCCATTTACACATTTAGTTTCCTTTACTAAAATAATTGACCTTGTTTCTTTATTCATGGAAAATGTTTAGGCTCCTGACAGAGTTAAACGGTGAATCTGAAGAGTTTTCATACCATCACCACCCCTCACTCCCCAGATATACACAGCACAGATTCCCATTATCAGCATGCTCACCCGAGTAGAGCATGTGTTACAATCAATGAAACTATTTAGAGACATCATTATCACCCAGATTCCAAGGTTGGCATTCTGGTTCACCCATTTTGTTTTGCTTTTATCAACAGGGTCTCATTCTGTAGCCCAGGCTGACCTCAAACTTATAGCAATCTTCCTGGAGTGTGTATATTGGGAGGCAGGCATGAAGTCCTGAGAGCTGGAATTACAATTACAAACCACCACATCTGGGTTCTAGAATTGTCTGTGCGTGTGTGTTTCTGTCTGTCTGTGTCTATGTATGAGGTATGTTCACGTGTTTCTATGGATGAATGTGCATACATGTGTGTGAATATGAAGACCAGAGGTTATCTTTCTCAATCATGGTGTACCTTATTCAGGGCCTCTCACTGAACCTGGAGCTCATTGACTCAGATGATATGCCTCTGAGCTCCTGGGGTCTGCCTGTCTCAGCCCCCAGAACTGGTTACAAACATATCCCACCATACCCAGCTGCCCAGTTTTTACAGTTCTGCTGAGTTTCTGAACTTTTCCAGCCTCTAGAGTTCATTCCCATGCTGTAAATGCTATTTCTAGATTATTTTTAGTCTTTTTAAAATACACATGCATGCATATGTACACACACACACACACACACACACACACACACCCTTAAAATATATCAAGGTCTTATCTAGCCCAAGAAACAGTTCTCCATCCAGCTACTCCTTCACTCTACAGCAGAAGTCACAGAGAATTTGAGATGTTAAGATGCCCGAGCACACTAGGAATGAATAGAGGTCAACACAACTTTGCTGCATCATGGGAGTCTTAGGTTCCTACACAAGCAGGATTGCTTTAGGAAGCAAGGTCAACTGGCTCATGGTGGGGAAGACCTGACAGCTGACCCTGGCCCTGCCCCATTTGACCACATCTCTGTCATCATATCTACTCCATGCTAACAGACACAGTAGCCAATGTGGAGGCTCACCCATCATTGCAATCATGGCAAAAAGCTTTTTGAATGTGTGAAAATAGAGCTTTTAATTTCTACATAGAAACATGATTGCTTCAGCAAAAAGCTCTCTACTGATTAAGGGAAAGGAAATTTATTATTTATTATTATTTAATGTTGGTAATTAATTGCACTTAATCTATCTGGTGGCCAAGGTCAGTGCTCACTGCCAGCACACTGAGGGTATGGTGGGGGGGGCACTCTGAGCCAGCACAGCACTGCCAGCAAAGCTCTGCTCAGGCTGCAGGGGAAGGAGCCGCCTGTGTTTTATTTATGTTCCCCTTTCAAAACAAACCCATCAAAAGAACAAAGCCCTTCTTCTGCTGGCTACAGTGGTGCTCCAACATATGGCTGTCACTCCCAACTCCTTCAGCTGAGCACTGGAGTGGGTGTCCAGGCTGCATGAGGGGGCCGCCTGCAGCCATCTGCTGAGTGTCAGTTACTCCTCTCTGAGCTGAATTCTAATTGTGGAACAGGCTGTGGAGGAAGGGAGGGGACAGCAGAGAGACACGGGCTGGTTTGTGACGGAGAAAATGTGCCTCTCCTGACTGTCTTCTCTTACAAGTAGAGTTCACGTCTATTCCCTGGGAGAAATGTGAGAACGTGGAGGAAAGCGAAGAACTGTGTGTGGGATCATAACTCATCACCGTGCTCCGTACACAGTTGCCCCACCACCTCAAAGACCTATCTATCAAAACAGTGGCGGTAAAGGCAGGTCATAAAAGAAGTATGTTTTCAGGAGTAATTTGGGTTTCAAAATGAATGATTAGTAAAATGTGACAGGAATTCTACCCTCTTTTGCTTGGAAATGAAATATTTGTAGACTCGACTTGGTCCCCATGGCATTAGTGTGCCCCTTGTCATGTGTTCAGCTTTGCCCTGTGCCCCTATGATCTGAAACATGGCAAAGTAGGCTGCATATCCCACAGTGCTGGAGACTGCACTCGGGCATGCGCTCCTGTGTATGTGTGTGCATACACAAGCAAGTCCTTGATAGCTAAAAATAGTTAAAATGTGTGAAGTTTAACTGCTGCATGCTGTTGACACTAGAGTAAATGGTCACACTGTCACAGAAGATATCCATTCACTTACATACGCATATTTTAAAAGACTAGGATTCGGATTTTTTTTTTTTTTTTTTAGTCTTACTATTAGGTTATTTGTTGACTACTGTTGACATCTAATTCAAGCTATTTTGTTTAAATTCTAACCTCCTAATTATTTGGATTGAATCTGTATTCAGGGTCACATGGTTATATATGTTGATTTACAGCCTCAGTAGTAAGCATTGCAAATTATATTTCATCACCTTTTGCTGGCTTTATTATATAGGTTTTGCCCATTTGTTCATGGCTTAATTTTTTGAGTGTATTTCAAGTATCTGTGCTTCAGATCTGATCCTGGATTGCAAATTCCCCTTATACCGGAGGTCTTACAATAAAAGTGTATAGCATGTCTTAGGAGAAAGTGAAACATGTATTTTTCCCCAGAGGTCATAGAGCCTTCTGAATATCATTGACCTCTTGAGCTCCAAGCAATGGACCTTACCACCCACGCTAAGAGTAATGGTTATATGAGGGTCACTCATTTGTCTTAAATGATTGTCAAATTGCCAGGATCTAGAATCACCTATGAGTATGTCATCGAGAGGTTTTTAGGTTAGATTAGTGTGATTACAATGTCACTACAGATTCCGGCAGCACTGCCCCAATGTCACTACAGATTCCGGCAGCACTGCTCCCAGACTGAGCACCAGCATCCATTAGTCTCTGCTTTCTGAGTGTGGACACAGGATGACTCACGATGCTGCTGTGATGGACTGGGATCTCAAACTGTGAGCCAAATAAACCCTGCTACATCAGCCACTAGTCTAATAATTGAGACAGATAGGATACCTGACCAAAGCAACTTCAGTTAGCCAAACCTACACAATTGCTCACAGACTCCCCTTCAGATAGGTTTCCATGGTGAGTCGGTGAGTCTGAAGCCCATCTAATGAGCAAGATTAACCATCATAATGTCCATATGATTTCATCAAATAGTTTGTCACTGCATGTAGAGAAGTAACTAATACACCCTGAGAAGGCCCTAGTGACATGGATGTGAATGGAATAGGCCCTGTTCCTATGGTTTGCCCAGTAAAGTCATCCTCAGCACTGGGGAGGGGCAAAGCAGAGACCCGGTAGTCAGCAACCTCCTCGTGCCCAGGGCCCAGGCATCTTAGGCTCTGTCGGTAGAGGCAAAGCTGAGCCAATAAAGGCTTTATTTTTCCCATTTGACAATTTACATTTAGAAAGGAAAAGTGGTTTTTCGTTCTCCAGCTGTATGAAACTCAGCTGCATTTGAGCCCTCAGGCAGACGGTCACAGACTCTGCACAGCCTTCACATGGACCGCCATTAGAGCTTCGCTTAAATACCTCGAAGAGGTGGGAAACCCACGATCTTTCAAAGTCACCAGCTCCGTCTAAGCACACCTTAAATTGCTAGGAAGCATTTTTATGTGGCTCTGGAATTTGCCTCTTCATCTTACTACCAAGGAATTACTTTAAGGTCTGATTGAATTTCTAGAAATGCTTTTTTGATGGGAACAGTTCTCTATGACCTATCCCCCTCCGCAGTGGTCATGGAAACTTCTCTTGATGTAAGAGAGCCATTATGAAAACAAATTATTGTGTCCTGCTGTAATGCAGAGAAACCTTCGAGCGCCACTGGGGTTTGTAGGTCCATTTGCCCTCTTCCTAAATGTTCCCATGCTGCAACGCTCCATGAATTCTCGCTTCCTTTTCTCCGTTTCTCTGCCTGATCCCTTATTATAAGGACGTCATCCCTGTCCTTTCTCCCCGTTGTCTCTGCGTCTACTGAAGCAGTTCACCTCCCTTTCCTAATTAAACATTTTCTCATCTTCGCTCGAGTTTAAACCAGCACACCATGAGCGCGCGCACCAGGGGCCTGCAATGTGTGCTGTTGGACTTGAGCAGTTTCATTAGCAAAGCATTTAAGCCACTTGGAGGATTCTCTCTCTCTCTCTCTCTCTCTCTCTCTCTCTCTCTCTCTCTCTCTCTCTCTCTCTCTCTCTCTCTCTCTCCATTTCCACCTCTCAGTGTTTCTATATCTTAGTTCTGAGGCAGGTTTTGGGGTGAACAGAAGTCATCCCTTCCCGGTTTGTAGTTTGTTGGTTCTTATTCGTGCCGAAGCCCAGGACTCTGTTTCTCATATAGCTTTGGATCCCCGTTCAGGGCTTCACATACACTAGGAGTTTGGGAGACTGAGAAAGAAAGGCTTGAGGGTGATGGTGACAGTTTGCTTCAGCATATTTCATTATCAGTGGAAGGTTCATGTGTGTTTCTTTAATTAACACTAAGATTAGGACTATTAAATAATATGGTTTAGAAGCTAAAAGAAATCAACCCTTAGGGATACAATTTGATATAAATAAAGACAGACAATTTCCAGTTTGCTATTTTCAAATAATTCACTCAACCCCAACTCTCATCCAGCATGGATCTATGGGACGTATGCAAATGTACACAGGCTGTGCTTGGCTGAGTTCTGGAGCTGGGGGTTGCTGTGTGGGATTTCTCTGTTTGGAGCTCTGGATGCTGTGAGGGGATGGTGAGCTTTAACTAATTACACCTCGCATCACCCCCAGGAGGTAGAGAATGATTGTAGGCAGGCTTGGCTGAAGGAACTCAGAATGTCTTAATAATCACTTAATAGAATCTTATCATGAGAAGCAAATTGCATTAAATGGGTAAATGAAGTTGGCTGTGAGAAGCAGAGCCAGGAAATAAAATGCTATAGGGGGTTTATATGGGAAAAATCCAATTAACATCTTTTTAAAAGAGTTGGCCCCATGGCTTTTTCATGTCCCTCACTGTGTCTAGCTGAGGGTTGGTTACACCCTAAATAAACCCTTCCCTATCGATATGAAAGGACCTGTTGGTAAAAATGAAGGATGTGAAGGTGATGTTTGGCAGAGGAGAAGGAAGAAGATGTAGAAAGCAGTGGGCTTTACAATCCCACTTAGAAACAAAGAGCAAAGTAACTTCATTGCGTGTTGATACAGCTTGTACAAGCACTGCCATGAAACACTGCTTTGTTATGTCATCCTTAATGATGATGTGGTGTAAGAGCACAAAACATCAAGCAGATAACTGTGTGGGATAACGAGTGTGCCCTGGTCTATTCTGGAAACCCTAGTGATGAGCCAGCCATGCCTGAGTGGTAAGATGTCAAGGAAGCCACTGGGTCTGTGGATAACAGTTCAGGTGCACAGGGCCCACAGAGGTGATATGATGTGTCTCGAGGTGATGGGACACAATGTTTATCATAGGTGGGATAAAGGAAGGCCCATATACTTTTCCTGTTGTCACAAAATTCCTGCCAGAAGCAACTTTAGGGTAGAGATGGTTCATAGTTTCTTTCTCTCTTTCTTTCCTTCTCTCTTTTTTTTTTTTTGAATGGTAGCTATTTATTTTCTCCTAGAATTAATAAATGCAAGATTTTGATCAGATAACAACTATAATAGAAAGCTCTTTTATACAGAAAATTGGATCTATCCAAGCACCAGGCTTCACTGGATTTCCTTACAAATCACTGTGTATTTAACTACTACTAAAAAACTCAGTTTCTTTCTTTTTTAACTTTTATTTTCCATTTTTATTTATTTTTTTAACATACCCACCACTGTTCTTCCTCCCTACCCTCTTTCCAGTCTTCCCCACACCCCATCCCCCCCTCTATTCCTCAGAGAGGGGAAGGACTCCCCAGGGTGAATCAATGCAGTCTGGCATATCCATGTGAGGTAGGACACAGCACCCCCCAGTATCAAGGCTGAGCAAGGTGTTCCTCTATAGGGAGGAGTGTGCTCCAGGAAGCCAGTTCATGAACTAGGAATACATTCTAGTTCCACTGCCAGAGGCCACACAAACTGCCCACAGCTCATAGTCTTACTGGACATGAGTCTGTCACAATGGAGAAAGCATAGTGACTATAGGTTCACCTGACAGAGGGGACCTGAGGCTACGCACAGTGAGAACCAGAGTGGATGGTACCTTTTAGGTCCACCTCTATCAACCCACTTCCCACAGCTTCCAGAGTCCCAAACCATCTAGAAATAGCTACACTAGCTGGGTCCCACATGAGCCAGTGGGAGACATTTTAGACCCAGTAATATCTAAAGGGTGATCTCTCTTTAAATAAAATGTCTCTGAGGAATATGTGTTCACTGTCACAGCTTTGTTTTAAATTTCATTAATTTTATTGATGTTATTACAAAAATTAACTGCAAATAAAATAAACATCACACACAAAAGTTAAGCAGACCCAAAATCATTACATCTTAATGAACTTTTGTACAGTCTGAATTCTCAAACTGTGAGGCTTCACTTTAGATTTTACCTTTTCTCTATGGGATATACTTTTATGTACTTGTCCACCACCAAAAGTGAAAAATCCATGGCAGAATTGGAACTAAGAATCCTCCTTTATTAGTTATGTCCATTAGTCACCCTTAAAAGGGGGGGGAGGTCATAGACAGGGAGTCAGAGACAAAGTCCAGGCTGCACATTGGTGATGCAGGAATCCAACATGGCTGGAACAGGGTGTAGTGTAAGGAGGCCAGGATCCAGTAGAGGGCAGACAGGAGTCATAATCCAGAAACAATAGAGTTATCCTGTGGGCCTGAGACCCAAACTCAAATTCAAACATTATAAACTGCACTCTAAAGCTACCATTAGGTTGAATTATATACCTAATTGTATGTAGGTAAACATCTGGACAATATGAATGTATATTTTTGTGCACATATATGTACTTATCCATCCAACTGCTCCAAGGCAATCTTCAGAAAGGTGAGTCTAAAATGAGAGAGCTGTTTTTAATCATATAGGTTCTATGCATGAATTTTCTTTTATAACTGGCACGTAACCCAATGAAACAACTATCACTTACTTATTATTTTTAAAAACAAAATCTGAAGTGGGAAGAGTAATAAGCATACCACTAACAAAAATTAAATCAGGGGCTGTGGGCCTTAATAAAAGAAACTGCTTAAAGAACAAGACAGGCTGCTTACTGTGTAGATATTTTACCGAAGCCTTCCTCCTGGGTTGGGTCTCATAGGTCTCTAAACATCAGAAAGCTTCTTGTGGACTTTCTTTCTTCATAATTTCGATTATAATACTTTCATTTGCCATTTTGTCCTACATCACAAAGCATCAACCAATAATCTTCATTTCTCAGATCCAGAAGGACCCTGGCCATCAATGACCTGTTCTTCTCACAGTGGTGATAGTCAAGCCTCAGGGATATATGTAAGGTTGTTCTAATTAAATGTCAAAGCCCTGTTGCCCTTTGCTCGTACTTTCTTGTCTTGTGATGTGACTAACAATGAGAAACAAGTGTGTGTAACAGGTGGTCAGGGTCACTGCTCTGGAACTCGGGATGCTGATAGTGAGTCATCAGATGACTAATGTCAGGATTACAGGATATGTAGCAACAGCTCCGAGTCCAGGCTGAGACTCCTTAAACCTAACCGGCTCCCAAATTCTTGCCAGGAACGCTTGGATATGAAGCATAGATTCTTCCTGTTTTCCTGCTAGTTACCTAGGGAATTTTAACCTTTTATTACCCTTAATGAGTTGTATAGGTGTAGAGGCGAGGCAACGATGGGAGGCAACCCTCTTCTACCTTGTGGGCTGGAGGATCGGAACTCGGGTATCAGGTGCACCAGCCCCAGCTGAGAAATTTAAATAATATGCCATTTAACAACTTAAAAAATGAGACAGACTAGATACAATAAAGTGAAGAATTTTAAATCTGTAAAAAGCAAAGTAGACATAAACAGGATGTTTAAAAGCATACAAATCTGAAATTGTAAGATTTCCAAATGGTTGGCCAAAGAGTGGATTTGAGGACTTGCCATAGCAACACCAGTCTGAGCCAACTTGTGCTTCCAAATGTGCTTCTCTGTGGGGCAGATTTTGATTTTGTTTTTAATAAGGAAACGAATAAAGAAAGAATCCAGTTAGTGGGTTAAGAGCCACGTTAGAATGCCAGCAAGGGCCCTCCAACGCCTGAGAAGTCTGGAGAGGAGAGCTTCCTGGGAAATGGCAATTGACCACGTGGGGTCGCTGTTGTTCCACCGCTGCCTCCGCCTCCGGCTCGCTCCGTGGAGAAAGATCTTTCCGGCTCCTCCTTTGAGCTGCCCTAACATTCATTGAGTCTTTAAACCATATTTATGTCTCCTGTGTGCCTGGGACTCTGAGCCTCTTGGGATAGAGTGGTGAACAGCAACCGGTGACGTACACAGCCTAGGGAGAGAGATAAGTAAACAAATGGAATCATTGAGCCTGTGGTTAGGTGTAGATGACCCTAGCGATGGAGGCTGGAGGGGGTGACTGCCTTTATAGAAGGTGTGGGAAGATCTTGATTGTGAATTATTAGGCTGAGACCCATGGCGGAGCAGGGAGCTTCCTTTCCCTTCCCCTAAGGTTGAGCACCGAGCAGACAGACCATACGGGGTCGAGAGGCTGAGTGCAGGAAGAGCTCTCTAATTTAGCCAGACGGAAGCTCGGAGTGAGGTTGAAACACTGGAGTGAGGTTATTCAGCTTGCACAGTTTGCTCTTCACATTGTAGAGCAGTCCTCCTTTCCTGAGAGAATTGTTTGCTATTTGTTGCTTTTGGTGTGTGTAAACACCCTGAAAAACCTATTCAATCTAACAATTTAATCCTGTGATATGGCTGTTATCACAACACAAATATAAGCTATCAGGTCTAGCAGAGCTATCACGGGTAGGACAGAATTTTAGAAGTTTTGAGGGAAGCAAAGCATTTAGTAAGACAGTGCTAGACTGTGGTGTGAAGGGCGCTTTGGGGGCAGCCTTCTTCACAGAATCTTCCATTTCTGCTGTTGTTGCTCCCTTATGACTGTTACTGCTACACCAAGGAGCAATGTCTCAGATGGAGAGGCAGAGGCAGCCTCACCCATCTAAGTAATAACACCGATTGGCCAACCGCACAGAAAGTGTTAGATGGGGACAGGCCAGGGGGTGGGAAACGACTGTTGGAGAGACTGACAGGTAAAAAGTAAGAGGTGTGGAAGGACCAGCCCTGTCATGTGAGTCTTCCATAGAATTTTGGTGACAGGTTCTCAACTTTCAGAAGCATTTTTGCAGCCTCCTTCCTTGTGCATGTCAAATACTAGTGAATCACCTGCTATGTGCATGGCACTGTCATAGACCCAGGGATGCAAAAGTGCATACAATCTTACAGTCAGTAAAGGAAATAAACCCCAAATGCAAAAAACCTGAATTTTAGAAAGCATTATGTATGTGGAATGAGATACAGATTGAATGTTGCCAGGGTTGAGAAATGATCAGGAGTAAACAGTCTCACCAAAGTGACACTGGAGTTTCATCTCCAGAATGGAAGGTTCCCTCCAGGGTGGCAGAGACACTGTTTCTAACCACAAGGTGCTACCAAAAGAAAAAGGGCATGGGGCTTTGTAGTGCCAAGCCCTTCTTGGAAGCCCAGGGCACAGACACCCACTTCATCCAGACCAGGGCTTCAGGCTTCCATGGACCAGCACATTCTGGGTATAGATTTGCCCACACCCCCAAACCTTCCAGGCATCACTCTCGGCTTCCAGTCAGTCAGTTTGCAGCCTGTCTTCCCTTTTCTTGTTGGAGCATTTCTCCACAGTCCATTAGTGGGTCAGGAATCAATACAGTGTATGCACAGCATCTTTAAAGCATGGTAGAACGGAATGAAAACCCTTAAAATACATAGTAAAGATACATATACTCTGAGAGTGAGTGGCCACAGTGGCAACCCTGTTAGGTGACCCTTCTCTGGCTCCCGGGGACATGGTTCCTTGATAAGTATTTATGTGACAATTCTAAACGTTTGTAGAATTTGAGATCTCAGTTAGGCTTAGATTTTCTCTGAAGCCCAAGACTATGTAAATCAATGACACAATCTAGTGAAGGGGCTTTTAGTTCTAAACAAACTTTTCTCAAATCGATATTTTGCTTGTATAGCATTAAAACATCCCTCAATTCTTCCTCTGGTACAAGTATGTATGGATCTTCCCACAGCTGGCTTAATGGCAACACTGTGTGGAATATGTCCATGAGGCAGAAATACAAGCCAAAAAAGGGAGTGTCACAAAATATTTGTGCCGGCAGTCACCCAGAGCCCCTTAGAGATGTGGAGCCTTTTGAAGTATTTCCAGGCTGTGCCACACGATTAGGAGTCTGTCACTCCCAGATTCAGCTCAGATTCAGTGAGGTCCTGCTTTGCATGATGTAGGTATTATGGTGTGTATAGGGGACCGGGTAGTAGGAGAATCTACCTCCTATATAGTAAGGTATAGACTATTCAAGAAGGATTTTAGTGAATGCAGCTTGGTGAAGTAAGTGAGTCTATTGTGATCACTTACAGCGCTATGGGCTGGTGGTGGGCAGAGATTCCGCCACAGCTTCCCAAGCCCTGCCTGCCTTGATCCTGCTATATGCAGCTCTAAGTCTACAGCAGAACTCAGACAAACCCAGGTGCAGCTCTCCCTAGTGTTGAAGTATGGTAGCTGGCCATAGGCTCCAAAGACAGAAGGAAAGTGCAAATGAAAACAGACGCTTCTATAGTTCTGTGTTCACGAGTGCTGCACCTCCCCCCCCAGCACTTATCAAGGATTCTGCTGCTCTTGGCAAATGCTGACCACATATGGGGAAAATGGTCGGTTTTGTTTCAGCAATGCACAAAGGACAGCCAAATGGTATCTTGCTGCAAGGTAAACCCCAGGGTTCTGGGGACTGCACCATGTCATGTAACAAGGTAATCCTCAGGGTTCTGGGGACTGCACCATGTCATGTAACAAGGTAATCCTCAGGGTTCTGGGGACTGCACCATGCCCTGCTGCAAGATAATCCCCAGGGTTCTGGGGACTGCACCATGTCCTGCTGCAAGGTCAACCCCAGGGTTCTGGGGACTGCACCATGCCCTGCTGCAAGATAATCCCCAGGGTTCTGGGGACTGCACCATGTCCTGCTGCAAGGTCAACCCCAGGGTTCTGGGGACTGCACCATGTCCTGCTGCAAGGTAATCCCCAGGGTTCTGGGAACTGCACCATGCCCTGCTGCAAGATAATCCTCAGGGTTCTGGGGACTGCACCATGTCCTGCTGCAAGGTAATCCCCAGGGTTCTGGGGACTGCACCATGCCCCAAATGCTCCTTTTTGAAGGAGACGGTGACATCATGAAAGCACAGGTAAATTTGGACAGAACCACATTATGGCTTATCATTCACCGGGTAATTCTTGCCTTATTTCTTCTCAGAGGCAAAGGCAGACCATGCCTGTTTATTTACTTATTTAGTTCCTTCTTTTGAGACATTTGTCTTGTAGCCCAAGTTGACTTTGAATTTCCTGGGTAGATGAGGATGACCTTGTGGCCTCCAGTCCCTCTTCCAGTGCATACTGGGAAGTCAAAGACAAAGAAGCCTGCTGTCTGCACCAAACCAGCTTGAGTGCTGACAAGCATTTAGCAAGTCAATGGCTCAGGATGGATGATGGAGGACCACACATCTAGAAATAAAGAAGCCCAGGCCTTCCTAGACAAAGATGGTTCAGCAACTGTGTGATGGAGCCAGCAATAGTCAGTGTTGTAAAACAATTACTCTTCTGCATCATATTCAAGCCCCTAGAGTAGGTAAGAAAAGGAGCAGTGGGTGCTGCTGGATGGGAGTGTGTACCAGAGTACAGGTAAGGAGGTCCACCGATGCTGTGCTGTGGAGTGTGTACCAGAGTACAGGTAAGGAGGTCCACTGATGCTGTGCTGTGGAGTGTGTATCAGGCACGAACAAGATTCCTTGGTTTGATCCAAAGCACTGAAAAACAAATGATGCAGAATACTGCCTGGTGAAATTCTGGCAAGTGTACCTAGAAATGTGACATGCTCTCCTCCCAAGATCTCCAACTCGATTCCAACAAAATGGAGGTTAGGATTCTAAAGGGAGGTATACCTAGTGATCGCCATCAGGCAGCACTGACCGCAAAGCAGTGACATTGGTTCAGATGAACAATTATTCATCTCCTTCAGATTTCTAGATACTTGAATGAGTCCAGATAGACCAGCATGGATTTCCAAAAGCTGTGACTTCTACTTATCAGCCACTCATGAGGAAACAAAGAATGGGAACTCTTGGGCTGTAGGTACCATGGCCCACAGAATGAGCAGTGTGTGCTGTGGGTCATAGCCAGGGCTGAAGTATAGGGCCGTCCCTAGATACCAGTGGCTTTCTTGTAGCTGTGATAAATAAAATATTCTGACTAAAGCAACTTAAAGGAGAAAGGGTTTGTTTAGGACACCTGTCAAAGGTGTAGGCTGTCGCACAGGTAAGTTCCAGCATCAGGGACTTGAGAAACCTGGTCACATCACACCTAGTCACAAGAATTGATCACACTCATGTTAGTGCTGCTCTGTTCACTTTCTCTATTTACATAGCCCGGTACCACTCACACTTAAAATGGGTCTTCTCACATCACTTAAGGAATCAAGCCCCCCAACACACACCTCAGGCATGCCCAGATGCCCATTTCTCATTTGGCTCTAGACATTTGTCAAGTTAATAATACTAATCATCACACAGATCAAATTGGCCCATCTTGAATTCTGTCTTCACCACTAGCCTATGGCTTTTCTGAGCTTCTTAATCTTCCTGGAGGAGGGCCAAAAAGCTCTCTAGCACTGCCCTTCTACTTCACCCTGTACAGCAAGGAGCAAAGAGCAAGGCACTCTCTTGCTTTCACATCCTCAGGGTGGGGTCACCCATACCTATACTCTTAGGGCCAGCTCTACTGTGTTGCCCAGGCAAGGCACAAGGACCACTCATCCAAGTGCGGAAGCTGATGAGAGGCAGCTCGCCCACTCTTGTGACTTCAGGGCCCTGCACCTCATCTGGGTAGCACAGTAGAGCTGGCAAGCTCTCCTAGTGTTGCATCCAGTGAGGGGCAGGGCCAGTTCTGTGCAACCATATCCTCTTGGCCTTCAATGGTAACAGGAGCCACAGACATCCACACTGATAGTGGCTGTATCAGAGACCCAGACCCAGACAAGGCCTTGGGAGCAGCTGAGGCCTGAACATCACTATGGCCCTGAGGGGACAAGCAGGCTACCACTCCTCACCACCCTCACCTCTTCGGATTTGCCTCTCTCCCATACCCCACCATGTATTTGCTCACCTGTTTCTTTCTTTCTTTCTTTCTTTTTTCTTTTCTTTTCTTTTCTTTTTTTTTTTTTTTTTTGAGACAGGGTTTCTCTGTATAACCTCCTTGACTGTCTTAGAACTCAATCTATAAACCAGACTGGCCTAGAACTCACAGAGATCCCCCTATCTCTGCCTCCTGAGTGCTGAGATTAAAAGCACTCCGCCACCGCCTGGCTGTCCTGCTCAGTCTTATTGGTCTTATTGGTGCTGGGAAGGGTTATGTTTTTTCCTCATCCTGCCTCTCTCTGTAGGACATGAATCATTCTGTTGTTTCTAACTAAGTGTCTATTGTTCTATTTTATCAATAAAGACTCGAGAGCCAGATATGGGTCTCTTCTCCCCCCCCCTCCCCCGGTGCTGGGGATGGAACTAAAGGTTTTCACACATTAAGCAAGTGCTCTATCACTGAGCCATACTCCACACCCTGGTGTCCCAGGGGTTTATGCCCTAAGGGATCCAGTTCTTGTTTGTTTTAGTCAGTTGCCTGGTTCTTAGTGAAACTGAATCACCTAGGGAACTATTAAAGTCTGGTGTCATCATATGACTTCCTATATGTTGCTCCTGTGGGGGTTTTCTTTATACTTTTGTTTGGCTGGTTTTTGTCATGTTGGGGGCAGGGACCCAGGGCCTCTCACATGCTAAGTAAGTGCTAGGCCATTGAGCTGTATTCCAGGCGGCTGTGGTAGGTATTTTTCAGAGCTATCTAAATCATTCTGATATGTAGACAATTATGGGTTTAGTTTCTCTAGATATAAGTTCAAATTCTCATCCTCATTGCCACCTGTTAGCAGGTTAGTCCGGAATAAATAATATCTCTGCACCCCAGGCTCTTGGGATGTAAAATGAGGATAATAAGGCAAATTTTCCAAGATTTATAATGATACATTGTTAGCACAACACAGGAATAAAGCCTGAAGTAGGTACTCAAAATGGCTGCCATCATTATTCTTTATACATAAGTATAAAGAATAGAACTAGGAGATGAGATGAAAGAAGAAATGAACATGATTTCCAAAACTTTGTTTTTGTGTAAGCGAACAGATGGACGACCCATTTGTCCATTCATGTGGTTTATAATATAAGAACACATTGAAGTTTCAGTTTAGAATGAGACGAGTTGGACATGAAGGTTAGATCTGTGTGTGGAGTGTCCACTGGGCAGATCTGGAGCTGGGGGTGGTGGAGAGATGGGAAGAGCTAAGACGACTTTTCTGTGCATGAATCTGCAGACTTTGCAATGATATCTCTGAACAAGAGTTGCAAAGCTAAAGGATTCAAAAGAATGGCCAATCAACCAAAGCCCCCATGTGCATTGTAATAATGCACAAGTAATTACACCGTGCCAGCTTGAGTAATAACATCCTGACATCATGAAGATGGTTTGGAATCACAAGGAACTGAACTTTTATTCCAGGCCCTTGTCCAACTCCTGGGGTAGGATTTTCCTAGGATGGGGTCTTGGGATTTTGAGAGTCTGAGCTGTATTCCTCTGGGGCCTTGGTGGCTGAAGCACAAGCCATGATGTCTCCTTGCTGTCACTTTATTGATATTCTGGCTTGCTGTGGTTCCAAGGCTGGACTCTATTGGAGGAAGCATTTTCTGCTCTGTAACTGTCCTCTTTGGGGGGTCTGCTAATGTAACCTCAAATTCAGTGTTCAGTTTCTTCTGTCTGAGGCTTCCCAAACCTGATAAGGGCTCAGGGCTCTGTTTCTCTTTGGCAGTTGATGGCCTGAGGGTGAAGCCCTGGTGCCCCTACATGCACTTGGCATCCCAGAATTATTAACTGGCAGTTCTTCTCCATTCGCACCTAGGCCCCTCCCTTCATGCTCAATGCTTCCCTAGTCTATGGACTCATGCCTGAGCCACAGATGGCCTATGTTCCCCTTCCCAGTCCTTCTGGCCCTGCAACAGAAGCCTCCAGGCCTGGGAGTCATTCTTAGGTCATCAGTCCCCACTCCCTACCTCTTTCTGAGTAGCCTGAAAAGAGACAACTTATGACTACATGAAGCAAACTGAACTTATATCTGATGTTTTCATTTTATTATCTTAGCTGCACCATCCTTAGTTCAGTTAGACTCCACAGTTAGACCTGTGAAGTTTAACTGTGTCTACATGTATGGTAAAAGTCCATTCCAGTGTCCAGCTGTTGTCCACCATTCCAGTGTCTAGCTGTTGTCCACCTTTCCAGTGTCCAGCCGTTGTCCACCATTCCAGCGTCCAGATGTAGTCCTTAGGTTAAGCTGCAGAGTGACACAGAGAGCAGATTATTTTTCTACTTTGTAGAATGTTTTTCTGTCAATTTACCCCACTTTAAGATCTTTAGTGATAAGCAGGAGTGTAAAAATCACAAGTGTGCATATTTTACTAGAAATATCATGCTATAACTGTAATGCCAATATGCAGTGGGCAGATGCAAATGGATCTCTATAGGCTAAGGATAGCCTGGTCTATATAGTTCCAGGTCAGCCAGGACTACATATAAAGATCCTGTCTCAAACAAACAAACAAAAGTATCTACTTAGTAAAGACATCATGAATCACAATTCTCCATGCTATTTCATGTCCATAGGAGACTCACATCAAGGAGTACTGTATTTTCCTTGAATATTTTTCCTTTTACTTGTCTTCTGGAAAATTCCCAGTCCTGTGCTTGAATTCTCTATCCTACTCACCACTACAAATACTGGAGCCAAACTTATGGCATTCCACTAGCAAATACATAAAAATGTCATTTTTTTTTTTGCAGTAATCTTTCCTTTGAGTATGTTATCCTTCTATCGTAGATGAGTCCTAATTTTTTCATATTATTTTTATTTTCATAAGAGAATGAAATAATGGACACATGATCGATTATACTCTTGGTAGAGCATCTAGACTGTGTGTTGGAAACAGCAATCCCAAGCCATGTGAGAGCTCCAGGGCCGAAAGCCATACTTTAACTTATAATTAAAGGGAGAAAAAGGATGTGTGATGTTACATTCCACACTCGGAATGTGAGACTCATGGTAGAACGCTAAGCTCTGTTATATTTCAAAATGGGTACTTAGCTCTGGGTTTGTAATCATTTTAAACTGCTGCCTTCAGAATCAAGGGATTATTTGGTCAGGGACTGTGGGAAGTGAATTTTCAATAAATATTTTGATTATACTGATTTCAGAAATCTCTGCTAATTTTTTCTTACAGTTCAGAGCACCAGGATTATTAAAAGGTAATTATAATTTATTTTTAGTTTTGAGGCAAGGTCTTATGTAGGCCTGGGTGCCTTAAACTCTATATAGCTGAGGTATGCCTTGAACTTCTGATCTGTTTCTACCTCTCAAGTGCTTGGATCACAGACATGAGGCATCATTTGTTTTACTTCTTGCAGGGAAAAATAAATAACTACAGGGATTTGGCAATAGTATAAAAAACAAATGTATAACATATTTATCCCTGTCTATCTGCTTTCAAAAATAAGCAAATAATCCCTGTGATGACTAATGTGCCAACTTAGAAAGCATTTTTGGATGAGAATAACTTGAAAATTAGTACATTTTGAGTAAGTAAATTCTCTATACTGGAGAAAAACTTCTTCTAATCGAAGTTGGGAGCCTAAGCAGAACAAAAACCTAGCCACTCTAAGAACCAGGGAGCTCCCTGGGCTTCTAGGCCCAGGATAGGAATTACACCATCAACCCTACACACACTATCACCACGTCTCCAACTTCCTTACTTCTGATCCTCAGAATAAAAATCACTAGCCTCCACAATTGCACTTAGGAACAGTCAAGAAATTAAGTCATGGTCTTGCACATGCAGAGTTATCAGCATCACAAATGGAGAAAGTTGAGAAGTGGGGACCTGAGAGGAAGTGGTCCACAGGTCCTGATTCTCACTGCGTGAAATCTATAGAACAAAGGAAAGAGAATGTGTGGCTTTTAAAATGCAGAGCTGGAAGAGTGAGGGATGGTGGCATATACTTATTACAGTCTCAGTCAATCAAACAAAGCTGAGGCAGAAGGATTGCCATGACTTCAGTGCTAGACTGGGCTGCATTGTGAATTCCAAGCCAGGAGGGCTTCAGTGTCAGATCCTGTATTGTCTCAGTTAGGGTTTCAATTTCTATGAAGAGACTCCATGACCACAGCAACTTTTATAAAGAAAAACATTTAATTTGGGTGGCTTCAAGTTTTAGAGGCTCAGTTCATTATCATCATGGTGGGAAACATGGTGTCAGGTAGGCAGGCATAGTGCTGAATCTTAACATGCAGGCAGCAGGAAGTGAACTATGACTATAGGGGAACTCAACACTATTCCACAGTGACACACTTCCCCCAACAAGGCCACACCCACTCCAACAAGGTCACACCTCCTAATGATACCACTCATTTGAGGAACATTCTGTTTCAAAACACCACATGTCTCAAAATTAATTTAAAAAAAAAAAAGAGAGAGAGAGAATGAAGGAAAGGAAGGAAAACTGGATGTTACTGTTGGGCAAGCAAGGAAGACTGACGTCATATACTCAAGGTTACTGTCATCTGGTCTCCTTTGACCTAGTGTTAGTATTATTTTCCTCTTCCACAAACTACTTCTCTGGCCTCCCTAGAAGCTGGTGAACAGGCATGTGACCCCCATTTATTTCATATAAGCAAACCTTGGCTGAAGTAAATGAAATGGGAAGGTACAGTGAAGAATGTGTCTCTTCACAAGAGATGTGATAACATCACTACAGGATAGCCCAACTGCTGTGGCATAATAACTTTGTACTCTATAAAGATTTGTCAGTCATGTTGGTTTAATAAAACATTGATTGGCCAGTAGTCAACAAGAAGTATACGTGGAGTGACCAGACCAGGAGAATTCTGGAAAGAGGAAAGGCAGAGATGCAGTGGTCAACTAGATGCAGAGGAGGCAAGATGAGAATGCTGAATTGAGAAAAGGTACCAAGTCACATGGCTAAACATAAATAGACTTGTGGGTTAATTAAAGTGTAAAAACTGGTTAGTAATATGCTTGAGCTACTGGCCCAGTACTTACAATAACAGTAAGTCTCTTAGCCATTTATTTGGGAAGCAGATGCCAGGGATTTGGGAGTTGTTTGTGAGACAGAAACTTCCAGGTACAGCCAAATCTTGACAACATATCTCTTCCCCATTTTGTTGAGCTATGGTGTCTTTACAGTCATAACACCTGTAAAATAGTTTACCCTTGATGCCCAATACCATGGCCTCTGATATTGATCTCCTAATATATTTAATATCCATT
Organism: Sigmodon hispidus; assembly: GCA_004025045.1. Classification (NCBI taxonomy): domain Eukaryota; kingdom Metazoa; phylum Chordata; class Mammalia; order Rodentia; family Cricetidae; genus Sigmodon; species Sigmodon hispidus. The sequence continues at coordinate 36,724 of PVIH01007338.1, forward strand.
GTTAAATATTTCTGCTAAACTAATCAGTCTGTGTTCTGTTTTACTAGGAATCCTATCTGACTCAGAATAAATATAGACAACTCTTTTATGTGTCTGCAATGCTCACATGCTGTCTTTTAGGGGAATTGTTTTAAAGTTGTTTTGTTATTATATATTATATGTATTTCTACTCTTGTTCAAGATATGATACCTATACAATATTCTAAACTACTGAAAAATAACCACAATAAAGACTTTGGTAAATGTTTTCATGTTATCTAAAAAGAAAAACAAAAAATCTAGGAGACTAAAATAATAAATAATAAAGAAAAAAAGAGGAATTTGTCTAAAATAAAAATGTCTGGCTAAATCAGTGGACTGGGAATAGAAAAGCCTGATTTGAAGATATATAGGCCAAAAATGATGTAAATTTGACCATATTAGGTTATAAAAGGCAAAAAAATGATGTAAATTTGACCATATTAGGTTAATTCTGGTTGGTTTTCTTCATTAAAAAAAAAACCTGGTGATTCTTCACCACAAAATGTTTATGTTAGAAATGGGTCATGCTCTTTAAATAAAGGAGGACTGAGGTCTCACATTAGACTTATTTTAAAATATAATATATAATTAAAATACAAGTTAATAATTAATTATTGTATCACAGCCCTCTGGGTCACAGGGTTCTATATGATTGGCCTCCTAGGAAATGCCAGGACTAAAGCTCTTACCTATTCAGAGTTTCATACAGAAGTTCAAACATATGTCTTAAAAATTGTCAGCTTCACATCTATGGTCTATAAATAAAAGCTTCAGTCTAATTGCTTTTAGAATGTCTAAGGATAAACATATGTCTACAGAAAAAATATTTATAAGATAAAAGCAAATCAGGACCTAAGATGTCCTTTTGACTAATACACCTTCAAGGTAACAAGATGGCTTGAATGTTATTACCCAACTTATATATATTTTCAAGATTAAGCCTAGGTTTGTTTAGCTCAGATATATTGATAATGGTCCTCAAATCCATCAAAGATCTGATGAATATGGCATTTAAATTATTTAATAGGAAGCTTACTGTGACAGACAGAAACGCATACTCCTAGCAATGACTCCCAAGGTCTCCAAAGAAGATATGAATCAACAAGACACCACTCAGATTGTAGATAACACTGACTACTGGGCAAGATGCTCCAGTTTGATACCTGCTGCCAGGACCTGGCCCAGACTGTGGACAAGCAGGACACTGACAAAATGAGGTCAGTCTTCCCCACGTTGCCTCCTCCACAGGAAAAACTCTCACCCCATGGGCCTGTTAGGCAAAGACTGATACTGTCCTGATACCTCTGCCTCCAACACTGTGAAGACCACTGGAGCTTGAGATGGCTATGTGTGTAATGACTAGTATCTGCCATCTTATAATAGATTCAAAAGCTATTTGTTCTGCACCTCTGCCTACTCAGGTATAATTAATCTTTCTCAGACCTCTGATTGAGACTAAGCTAACTAGGCATCTCTATTGGTGACTAGGCTAACTATACTTTGTCAGCTTAGCAGCATCAGACAACCAGATTCTTCCACAAGGCTATAGCCAGCTTGTTTTTTTTTTTTTTTCTTGGAAGAGCCACTTTTTATTTTGTTAAATAAAGAAAAATGATAAGAAAATTTTGATTTAGAATGATCTCTAGGACTTACTATAGGCATCACTTGAGACCAGACCCTTTTTCTTTTTAGCAACTATGGGTCGTATTACATAAACACACCTCGGGCTAAAAAAGAATCTGCACTCACAGCATTCTAGGTACTGCCCTTACCTTTGTGTGGGTGGATGGGTGACTATGCATGAATGTGTGCACGCCTGTATCCACATGTACACACAGATATGTATGAGAGTGCATGCATATACATGTGTATGCAGCATGCATATGTGTGTGTATTTATGTGTATACATCTTAATTTCTGATATGGAAAGAAATGTCTTTTTTCCCCTTCATTCTTACCTCACTTGTGCTGAACTCTAGACTTGGCAGGATTACGACAAACCCATCTTTAAACATCTCTTGTATTTATCAAATCCCTGTTATTTTGTTAGAATCTATCTGAAAGCCAAAATAGCCTCAGGTGGAAAATAACTAACGATGGAATGAATTAAGTGTGTCAGAAGAATGTGATGGTTGGGGTCCATACAAGGGAATGTTTGTGGGTAGCGAGGGCATCCCAGCTCAGTGTCTGTATGAGTGCTTCCTCATGAAAACTCTCCTTTGTGGCTGCATCTGGAGGAGACAGACTAGAGTCTGCTTCTAAGTCCAGCTGGACCCACTCTTTCTTCACAGACCTAGTGTTGAGTGTCCTTGCTTTGCTCTGGGTATATGGTTTGGAGTTTTTCCTCCAACAGTCTTAAGGAGGAAGAAATCCCTCCTTGCAATTTCATGGTCTGGGAGGTGGAAGATGGTGCTTCTGCCACGGGTTTGCTCACTCCTCTCGCCCTCTCACCTCAGAACTCTTCACTCCACTGCTGGACCGCTTTTCTCCACTGTGCGTGGTGCTCACATCCGGACCCTTCCTTTGATGAGAGGCCCTGGAGGAGAGAGCAAGGCCGGTGACTGGAGCACCTGGCAGGTCACCTTCTAGATTATTCTGTTGTTTCTGCTCTAAGTCTGTTGATTGGACACTGGCCTGGTGCCCCTCCTTTGGTGGTTTTGCCAACGTTCCAGTGCCTGTGCCTCTTGTTACTTGCCCCATCCTTCATCCATGTCCCAAGGTGATCATCCCAAGGCTTTGCTGTCTGGTGTTTTCTTTTGCTTTTTCCTCTGTTGGCAGGAACTGTTTTCTGTAGGGCATCAGGTAAGTCTTCTTGGAAGAGGTGCATGTTGACAGGAATTTTAAGGAGAGTAGAAATAGTTGATAGGAAAGATAGACAGGTACACCCAGCAGAGCTTGCAAATGTCCTGAGGCAGCAGCATGTCTATAGCCAGCTTGTTATCTCATCTTATATGTAAAAATTTAGCCTTGCTTTTTTTTAAACCTACTAGGTTTCCTAAAGAGAAAAAATAAGCAGGTTTCAAATGTAACTTTCCACTTTAAAAAAATTTTAAATGACTATTCTCAATAATAACTGCTTATACATCTGGTAAATAATTAGATAAAATATGAGAGTCTATGTAAGTTCTGAGGGTCTGAGGTATATAAAGGTCTAAATATATAAAAGCTTAAATAAATTACAAGGGTCTCAGAAAGTAATTTAAGTTATAAACGTATCTTACAATGGCAATACTAATATATCTAAAACTTTATCTCCTTCGGTAAACTGAAATTCATATAAGCTTCAGGAACCCAAATTATAAGGCTTGAGCCTACCTATCACAGGTCAAATTTTAAAATGATTCCAAACATACCGTTTTTTAAGTTCTTAAATTGTAACTTCTGTCCTCAGTTTATAAGTTCCTTAGCAAGTTTCCACTTGACTGACAGACTCCATCCCAGCATCAGATGGGGACTATAAACTGCCCCCAAATGGCTATGAGCCCTGAATTTGCTGAAAGCTGAATTGGATCAATCCAGCAGATATAAATGCTTTCTTTACAGATGGCCAATGAACCAGATGCTTCCAAATTTCCTCCTCATTTTTGACTATCATTCTAGCCTTCCAGTGCCCTGACAACAATGTCCTAGTTTCAGCACGAAGTAGTTACAGAAGAGATGACATCCCCCCTTGTCTTCCAACAAAATGGAATGTTAGATCAAAAGTGAGATAAAAAATAACTGGACCCCATGTTTCTTCTAGATCCAACCATCACAGGGTCTTTGAACCTTCTGCTTCTGCTAATGGCTGTTGGCTCTTATGTCAATGATGCCTTAACTAAATAATAATTCCTGTCTGGGTACCATTATTCTGATGGTACTAAAATTCCAACATCAGCCCCAAACTAGGCCTATCTCAAGGTTTTGTGATAGAGCAAAGTTCAAAGTGGTGAGGAAGGGGTTAAATGCTCTCACTTTCACAACTGAATTCAGGTTCCAGTTCTGTGAGGAGGACAAACAGGTGTTTTCTTGAACAAAGAGCCAGCTATCTACAGGGCACTTACATTCAAGGAAGAGGGAGAGAACACACATGAAGGCCTAAGTCAGCCTCCCAGTATTTCAAAGGCAAACCCAGGAGCCCCCTTCTGAATCATGACTAAGCTTGTGCAGATGTGCCCCAAAATGACACAGACTAAACCTCAATCAACTAGAAATACACTAATGTAACTGCTGCTTGAATCTATTATGTAACTGACCCTGAAAGTCCCCTCAACAGTGCTTTAAAGGAGCCTGTACGCTCATCTCAAGGTTTTGCCATTTTGTGCAGGTGAATGAGCCCACAAGCATGCTGATATAGTAAGTGCTCTTTACTCTTACATACTATTTGAGTCTGGGGTCTTACTTCGGCATTTCCTCAGACCTTGCAAGGGTTTCTCTGTTAAGTTCTGGTAGTCCTGGTATTCTGACTTCAAATTAAGAGACTTTCATACTTCTTCCTTCCAAATTCTAGGATTAAAGGCATGTACAACTATTTCTTAATCATTTAAGCTTTGGTCGAACACAATGTGGTGTCATATCTGGGGAGGAGAGGGGACTGTATAACATGCTGGACAATGGGTGAACTGGCAACTGAACATCTCAACTCATGTTTGTTCAAACTGACTAATAAAAAGGAGAGCAGATGGTGCACTGTGGTGTACAGAGTGTGGAGAAGGGAAGGGAGATACTACCAGATGGATGATGAGAGAAGATGGCCAGAATTTCAATTTTTCAACCAGAGAACTTTACTTTCTGAATATCACCAAACTCAGAGCAACAATGCAAAAGCACCAGCCGGCTTAGGACTGCAGGTCCTATGCCCACCCTCAGGTTGATATGCATGCACTCTGGGTGTCCTGTCTGTTTACAAAGTTCTGCAAAGATGTCCACAGTGTATATCACAGAAATCTAGGTAATCAGCCTTTCCTTGGCCTTTAACTAGAAAGGAAGGCACACCATTTAACCCTTCCCTAATGAAACCTAGAAACAGTGAGAGATTCAAATTTTAGTTTACATTCAGGAAGACCATTTCACTCAAAGTTCTTTTTCCTAGTCAAAAGTGAAGAAGAAACTGGGGGAAATTAGCTTTGCTCCCAGGAAAGAATAGCCAGATGCCTAACATGGAAGCTGGTCATGGACCTGACATGGGACTAGTTGGAAAACCAACCATTGGATTGAACCCTGTCTGTTAGGAGGTCTGTGTTTATTAGAGTCACAGATCCCAGTTACTTCCACAGAAGTATTTCATGGTTCCTAGCTGAAGAAGACCCTACTTCATTTACATGCTTTTTTTGACATGAAAATTACAGTTCTCATTTTAGAGGGAACCTAATAGGTTAGTTTGAAGTAATTTTGACCAGGAAACACATATTTAGTTTGAAGTAATCATGGACCAGGAAACACATATTTAGTTTACCTCAAATTCCATGTTCTAACATGGGAGAAATTCCATGAAATTTTACAGTTTTATAGGACAAAAATTCATAAATCAAGACAAGTTTAAAATACATTGATGGCTACTTCAGAGAGGCAGTTTCAGAGAGATGAGGAAGCTTTTCTATAAACCCAAGATGCTGCATGGTGACATTCCTAACTTTTAAGTTGATCTGATAACCTAATAGATTCCAACGTGTTTCTGTTAGTCACAGTATGTTAGTTCTGACACACAGGTGGACAAGGAATGGCTGTTCTTGGAAGGACAGAACTAAGCCCCAGACAAGGAAGGTAGCCTCTGAACCAGCAACATTCTGATTTCTCCACAATACTGAAGTTCTAATCAGTCCAACAGTCTCTGCAGACATGGCTTCTTTTCAGTTTTTCTTCATACTGTCTTGAGAAGGTTTGCACAGACATAACCTTTGCCACAACAATGTGATTTGAGTAAGATTGACATGTGAAATGGACATATCCCTTATGCTGTGCCTAGAGTGCCATGATGAAGAGAGATACCTTTCTATTTTTCTTTTATTCCCAAAGTTCCCTGTTTTCAGAGAGCTCATTTGAATATTCCCTTTGTTTATATTTCATTTGAAAACAGTTTTGACCCATTAACTGGTCTGTAAATAATAAAATTGTGTCTGGCATTGGAGAGTAAAGAGAGATCCAGCATCTCATATAGTGTGTGTGGTGGGGGGCTTTCTATTTAGTCAATGACTTGATTCAACTTCTTGCAAGTTCTGTAATCATCACTAGCTAAAAGAAACTTATCTAATAGTTCCAACATCTTATATTTTGGTGGAAAGATGTGTAGAGGGTGGAAGGGTTAATGTTTTTTCTAAGTTTGTTAGCTTTCAGTTAACTAGGGACAGGTGAGCTCAAGGCCTCCAGGCTCCTGACCTATTAAACAACAATTAGACTACAATCAGTGCTTTTTCTTTAGGCTCAAAGAAATGTTTGTTTTGAGTTTTTCACAGACTCAAAGTGCAAGCCAGCCTGAGTGTGCACAGGTTAGAAATTACAGGGGGGCAGAGTGTGCGCAGCAAAATTCCTTTGTCTTTGCTGTTCACCGGATTTGCGTTTGAATGATACTTTTAAAATTCATTAGACCAGCAATAACTCAGTAGCATTTAACCTGACAGTCAGGCACAATGCCACCTCATTACTGTGCTCTGTTCGCACAGTTACACACTGATAAAAGGCCTTTTCATTCTGTTCTCTGCCTGCTCAATCAAAAAGCATGAATAACATTTCCCTTCCTCGGTCACGCATCTCCCAACTACACATTCCACTAATGTTTCCAGCCACAGTGCTTAGTGAGTTAGTGGTATTACAAATGCATATCTATAGACTGATCAAATTGAATTAGGAACAAAACTGCGACAATGTCTGGAAGTTCTCAGACCTGTGACTGGCCTCGTGTTGACTGAAGGCATAAATAAAAAAAAAAAAAATGAAACTTCAAGCGTGGTGTCTAGACATGCAGTAAGCAGGATAGCCTGAGTCTTAAAGCACAAATGTCTACTAGGTTCTGTTCTGTCACTTAGAAAAATGTTCTTCTCAAAACTCAAGCATTCTAACTAAACTGTGAAGAACAATGATTGACTGGTGACTGCTAACTAGCCACCTGGGTTCTATGTTTGCCTGCTTCACTCATTCAGTTGGAATAGATTATTCATCTTTTTGAAAAACTTTTGTGTACTGTGGGAAGATTGGACTGCTCTAATTTACTCCTTATTTTGAGAAACAGAGACTTCCCAGCTGTGCCTTGACCTGCTGACCCCATTTTAAAAGCAACATGTGGCTCCATTTTTTGTGTGTGAACACAGAAGCAGGATGACTCTGTATCATGTATGTGTAAATAGACACTGCCCAGCATCACCCATGAGGCACAGACTGGAGGCTCACTCTTAAAAATTAAAAAGTTGTCATCTATAAACTGTCAAAGTAGACTGGGAACACATGAACATGTGGGCATGTTAAAACTGCACCAAAGAAACAAGGTTCAGAACCTCCCAACATACCACACCAACAGCAGGCACAACACCCTCACCTGGATCCCATGATGTTGATGGTCCCCACCGACCCCTCATCTGACCACCTCGTCTATACATCAAGGGGCAGACAAGCAAGGCAAAGAATGCTCAACTGTCCAAGGAACTTTGACTCAGCATGGTTTCCACTGCTGTCCATCCTTCATCCTTCCAGGCTCATTCTATGCTTTGCGTCTAAAGTTCTGCACCCCTGTGACTCAGCTTAATGCTGTGGCCCTGCTTCTCTGCTGCTTAGCTCTCTCAGCCTCTGGCAGATCTCAGCTGGGCTCCTCATTATCCCATATAACCACCTAAAGTGATTGTCTTCCTATCAGTGTCTAAGTCTGCCTCTAGGATGGCCTCTTTAAACACATCTGTAACCTACATATATACAAATGGATACACGTGTATGTCAAGCTCTGTGAAGGGTAATGTGTGATCAGGATGCCAATATTAGTAATTAAGACTCTTTCCAGAGAACTCGTATTTGACAAATACCAAGGAAATCCAATTACATTGTGAACTGCAGCCAATGAAACTGACTTAGCTTGTGAGTTTATTATTCTATGAATCCTGACATTGTGGAAAGACACATGTCCATCTATGTTTCTGCCATAGTATGCTGACAACATTGGTGTGTAATCTGTGCTTGCTGAATCTCCGTGTGACATTCTGCATCCCTTATTCTGGGTACCGGAACTTATACAGCTATTTTTTCAAATTAGAAAAACTTGAAGAATACCAACTCACTTTCTACTGGATACATTTTTCCACTGGAGTGCTGTTGTGATGGGGGAAAAGAAACCTAATTGAAAAATTTATAAATAGGTCCCCCTAGCATTTCCTTTTTCTATTTAACTTGCTATACTTTCTGTAACCATTGTTTCAGCAATAAGACAAGAGGAAGCAGAGAAAAGGGCACCTCTCCCCATTCCACTACCCCCTCCACCACCACCAGCTGGCCTCATTTGAGTTTCAAAGGAGCAAAAAAAGTATTCACCATAGCTGAATTTGGGAGGTCAAGTTTTCTTGGTTGGAAGAGAAGGCAGAATTGGGAAAAATGATTGAAAATGAGTAGCTGCTTGAAGAAAGGGTGCCCTGCAGCAGCTCTTGGGGTCAGGACAGTCTGGGGAGTAATTAAGTCTCAACCGGACATTGAGGAAGCAGAAACCAGAAGGATTCCCAAAGAGTGGAGACAATGCAGAGACTTTATTCTGGAGCCATTCTGAGCAACAATGACCTGGAACAGATTCCATACAACATGGAAACAGTTTCATGTTTTAAAGAATAAAGAAACCCACAAATCAAACACATTTAAAATGCATTAGTGGGTCCATCAAAAAGGTGCTTCCAGCAAGATGGGGGAGACTTTTCTATAGGCAGAAGATGCTGACTGCTGACACTCTTAGCTTTTGAGTTGGTAGAAGCTAGTAGTTTACTAAATTACAGATTTCGAAGGTGTTTATTAGTTACAGGATATTAGTTTTGACACAGAGGTGGGCAAGGAATGACTATTCTGGGGACTAAAACAAACCCAAGATCAGGAAATTAGCCTCTGGGCCAGCAATGTTCCAGTGTCTCTACAGCACTGCACTTCTCATCAGCCAGCCAGGTTCAGCTCCATTTCAGGTCTCATTTATCTTTGAATCTACAAAGCCTCTCTCTAGCTGAAATGCAGTCACAAGCAAAATTGTGAAAGGAGCCTAGAACCACTCAGAAGATGGTTGAAAAAGAGAGTATGCTCAGGTGCAGAGAAACAGACCTCTATCTCTTGAACACTTTGAGTTGGGGCCCTAAGATCTAAACTGACACTGAAGCACTGGAGACAGAAAATTTAACAGTAGAGCACTTGCCCATCACAAGCAAGGTCCTGGGTTAGACTATCAGCACCGCAAACACACATAAATCTCACTATATTTAAGAAAGTAACAGCAATGATTGATCTGAACTTGGAAGCTCTTGCTTACAGCCCAGACTAACTTTGGAATCTTGATCCTCTTGCCTTAGCATCCTCTGTGACTTTTTTATAGAAGTTTTTTAGTTAAGGCATGTTCTTTTAGTCTTCATTCTATTTTCAGTTGTCTCTTGGATTGTTTTTCTCTCCCTTTTTGGTATTTTAAAATTTTTAATTAAAATGCAATTATGTCATACTCCCTCTAACGCTTCCTAAGCCTCCTTCTCTCCCTCTCAAGTTCATGGCCTTTTTTCTTTATCATTGTTACATATTAACATACTTATCCTTATGTACATAAACATGTACATATATGTAATGATTTCACAGCTAACCATTTGGTATTAGACATCAAGGCAGGAAGCTCAGGCCTGGGAAAGACTAACAGTCCCTTTTGCAGCAATCATCAGTTGCCTGAAGTTCTTTGGCTACACCCACAGTTGGATTTTTTTTAGATACTTTTCCAAGCTAACATCCAAATAAGTGCATGCATTGTACTGCATGTTTGATCCATTTGTGTCTCTATCCATTCTGCAAGTTCCTTTTCCCTCTTTACTTTTCTTTCCTTATATTTTAGTTATTGGAAAATGCAGATGATGTGCCCAGCAGGCTTTGTACATCCTAGTACTGATGATCGTCCCCACATCCTTTAGTCTGTTCCTCTGCCTGCCATCAGTTTGTGCTCTTCCCATTATATTTAATCTCACTTTTAATCCTTCTCCATCCGGTCAGCTATCCACATGTCTATAACATTCTATGAGCCCTGTCTAAAAACAAAAACAACATGTAGGAAAGGTTTGCTGGGAGGGGAAGTTTCTTTATTTTCAATGAATGCAAACGTTCACCTGTGAGATCCAGATCTCACATGCTTTTCTGAATAATGTGTGTTTTTTCCCTCCACTCTATGGTCTAATCAGTCACTTATTCACAGATGACTCACTGTTTCCCCAGAATCTTTCTTGGAACACCAACACACACACACACACACACACACACAGAGAGAGAGAGAGAGAGAGAGAGAGAGAGAGAGAGAGAGAGAGAGAGAGACAGAGACAGAGACAGAGAGACAGAGACAGAGAGAGACAGAGAGACAGAGAGACGAGACAGAGAGACAGAGAGACAGAGAGAGAGAGGTTTCATTGGTCTCAACTTTCCTGTCCTATATCCCATTGCATTACCACAGTGTTTCTGATTTCTTTTTGTTTACCAGACAATGTGATACGTCAGTCTCCTTCTATTCACTGCAGGACTAACTTTTTTCCTTAGAGTATAACTTCTGTCTGATTAGACATTCTGAATGGCTGACTTATTTCCAGACAGACTAGTGGGATTTTCCCTAGGTGAAGGAGGGCCTCATCTTGGGCAGCATTTGATGTACTCTGCTGTAAACTCATTCTGAAAGCAAAGCCCATGGGAAAGAGGGTATCATGTTGTATTCAGAACAGGGTGTTGTAGTTTAAAAATCAGATAAACTCACGCCATTCCATTGTCATCCACATTCAGAGGGCCTAGTTCAGTCCCATGCAGGTTCCCCGGCTGTCAATTCAGACTCAGTGAGTTTTCAATAGCTCTGGTCAGCTGACTATGGGTTTCCTCATCATGATCTTGACCCCTTTGCTCATGAAATCCCTCCTCCCTCTCTTTGACTAGACTGGGAGCTCAGCCCAGTGCTTAGCTGTGGATCTATCCATCTGCTTCTGTCAGTTGCTAGATGATGGTTCTATGATAACAATTAGGGTGATCATCAGTTTGATTACAGGGGAAGGCATTGTAGGCACCCTCTTCACTATTGTTGAGCATCTTAGCTGGGATCATGTTGGTGGGTTCTTGAATATTTTCCCAGCCCCAGGTTTCTCTCTATCCCCACAATGGCTCCCTCTATCAAGGTATTTATTTCTGTGCTCTCCCTCTCTGTCCCTCCCCCAACTCAACCATCCTGTTTTCTTCCTGTTTCCTCATGTTCTCTTCTCACCTCCCCTACCCCCCCAATATGATCCCAATTTACTCAGAAGATCTTCTCTATTTCCCCTTCCCAGGGGGTCCATGGATGTCTCTCTTAGGTTCCTCCTTGTTAGCTAACTACTCAGAGATTGTGGATCATAGCATGGTTAACTTTTGCTTTATGTCTGAAATCTATTTATGATTAAGTGCATACCATGGTTTTTGGTTTTTCTAGGTCTGGGTTACCTCACTCAGGACAGTTTTTTCTAGTTTCCTCCATTTGTGTGCAAATTTCAGAATTTTATTTTTCTGCTGAGTAGTAATCCATTCAGTAATCCATTGTGTAAATTACCACATTTTTTAAAAAATCCACTCTTCCATTGAGGGGCATCTAGGTTGTTTTCAGGTTCTGGGTATTATGAATAATTCTGTTATAAACATAGTTGAGCAAATGTCCTTGTGGTAAGAATGTGCATCCTTAAGGTATATGCCTAAGAGTGGTATTTGGAGCCCATTCCCTATAGAGGAACACCTTGCTCAGCCTAGATACCTGGTGGGTCGGGGGCTGGTCCTGCCTCAACTGGATATGCCAGACTGCATTGTCTCTCCCTAGAAGTCCTTATCCTCTCTGAGGAGTGGATGGGGGTAATGGGATGGGAGGAAGCTGGGGGAGGACCAGGAAGAGAGGAGAAAGAGACATGGGTGATGGGTATGTAAAAAACAAAACAAAACAAAAAACAAACATTTAGGTGAAAAAAATCAGATAAGCCATCCTGAGCTGACCTCACTGTTCCTGGGTTTGTAAATGCTGGAAGATACTGCCACCATTTTAGCTTGGCCTTTGGGTGATAATACTGTTGGCTTGTTTTCTTACCTGACATCAAAATTTTTTCATTCCTTATACTTTTAATGTCTTTCCATACCTGTTATATAAGGAATAGGTATATGGACCTGTGTGTGTGTTAGCTAGCTAATTACATTCTTAGCTTGATTTTGCTATAAAAGTTTCTCAGTTGTATATTTTGTATATTTCTCAATTTCATATAACTTCAAATATATCCTATCTCTTTTAAGAGTACAGTTATTTTTATTGCATTGGGTTTCAGTTTATAATAAATGAATTTGCAAGCAGAAAAGGGCTTTGAGAAATGAAAACTCTGAATTACATTAGTGAAGAAAGTGCATTATGCCTTGGAATGTCAGTTTGTGAAGAGGAATACTGACAGACTCAGAAGAAATTGACGAACGTGGTGGGATGCATTCTCCTGACAAGGACATTAGGAAGTTGTCACTTAGGCAGAAACCTGGGAAAGATGATATTTGTTATTTAATAGAAAACACCATGTTCGAGTGCCTTTGTTTTGGAGGGGATGGAAAAAAAGCCAGTCTGGAAGAGAGGCATAGATCCTGCTTATTTTGGCAGCTTAAAAAATGAGTTTCTCATCTGACTACACAAAGGTGTGGTGTCTTTCTATGATCATTCTTAGCAGAAACAAATAAGGTAAAGAGAGATTAGGAGCCTTGCTCCACATCGAATAGACAATGAGCACAGTAGCAGGATTCCTAAGTGAGTGTCTGAGTGTCATCTGCAAGCCTATCTCATCCACCACCCTCATCCTACCCCTCTGCACTTTGTCTCACAGTGTAGGCTTCAATGTGCATTCCACTGAGCTCTGAGCCACCTCTTCTGGAGATTTAAGGGGATACGATGGCTCTTTCTCTGTTCTCTTAAATGTAGTGCATGGTAGCTATACAGTGACTAAGGGCATCCTTGGGCAAATGGCTTCTCCTTCCTGGCTGGGCTCCATTTTTCAATTCTTAAGGTTTCTTTTACTTCTGATACTCTGATTCTTTTAGAAAATGTAACTTCAGTAAGCAGAGTGGAACCATAGCTATCACATCTTGAGCACTGTGAAGCTGAGCACTACACTGAATCACTGCCGTACATCGTTGCCACTCTGTACTGCCCTGAAATGCTAGATGTATTGCACAATAATCCTTTTAAAACACAGAAGCTTACCTGCTTTTCTGTAGTCCAGGCTGCCTATCCTCTCTCCCTAAATCACAGCAATAACTTCCTAACTGGTTTTCTTGTTCTCAGTTTATTACCACTACCTTCATTGTCCAAACAACCTTTGGAAAGACCTTGTTAAACATTTATTTCAGATCAGCTCCTGCCCTGATGACATCCTCCTTCACCTAACTGACTAAAATTCAAAATCTTCACTGCTTCTGTTCTTTATTTTGCCCAAATTACTCATGTTCTAGAACCTGTGTGTATGTCAAAAGAGACTGTTTGCAGATCTGATTAAAGAACCTAGCTAGGGATATAGTCACAGAGATGCTTAGAAGAAAAAGAGGGTGAGCTGCAGAAATCTGAACATGTCACATAAACAAAGGAAGACCAGACTGTGGCTAAGAAGTCCAGGAATCCTCTGGAAGCTAATAACAAGGAAACATGTTCTCTCTAGGGCCTCTATGGAGGTAGGGTGGCCTTGTTACCTTGAGTTCGGGCCAGTGAATCCATTTTGGACTTCTGCCTTCCAAACCACAAGCTGTCCCTGTGTATTATAAATAGAATGCCACTAAGTCTCTAATCATTTAATTTGTTACTGCAGCATTCAAAGCTAATTCTCTCTCACTGGCCATCTCTACCTCAGACATATCAGTTTCACCCTTTCTGGTTCAAGAACCTTGTATTTACTGTCTCTTTGCTGGAGTGGCCTGCCCTAGATTTTCACATGACTGCTGCTCCTGAAGCATGTCTTCTGGAGTGTCTATAGAAAACATGAAATGTGGACCCTGTAGAAATCAATGAGACATTATAGAGCATCGAGGAAGCTAGCAAATCTCAAGAGAGGTGCTGGTTGCTTCTGAAGATCAAGACAAGAGGCTTCAAAGACTTTTTGCAATCCCAGCTCCTGGGTGGCCAGTCTAAGTGAGAGATAAACAGCCTCCAAAAGCCAGGCTCCTGTCAGGGGAAGGAGGGCAGTCTTTCTTAGCCCTCTGTCTATGTCTTTATGGCCATGTCCCTTTGGGTCATGTGTCTATCCAAACCAACTACTGAGGCCAAGGACTGTAGTATTTTCATTGGTGAAGACTGAGTCCCATAACTGCCTTTAAATTTAGGGTTAGAATCAATCTATCCTGAAGTCGCTTCAAGGACAACCATAGCCAACTCCTTAAAGCAATTGGGATGCCAGGGAGGGGAGAGGTACTGGGTAGTCCAAAGAAATTCTCTGCCCACTCCTGTTGCTCAAGGTGGAGTTTCAGGCCTCAAGACTTTCAACCAGAAAGATAATTGTGAAGATTTCCAGGAGAGGAGATCCCTAGATAACACCACCTTCTCTGCAGCAGCCCACTCCACTTGCAGAGAGAGCCATCTGGTACAATCTGTCTGTTGTATCCATGCGGCCCGTAGTTCTAGCTTCAGTCCTCTGCTCATGATGTCAGCTAGCAGCATTTAAATAAGCCAGAGTCTTAAAATGCCCTGATTAAAAACAGCTCATCCGCCTTTAGAAATGCAAGCAGCAGTTCTAAAGATGTTGGCCTCTCAAGACCTCCAGCAGAGATCTTTATTCATTCCTGCTTTATTCATTCTTCATAATTATTCATTATGCTCTATTGCTCAACATGGTTGAAAAAGGGAAATATTTGATTATCAATAATTAACCTTTTACTAATTAAATGATATAGCAAAACCTTCTTTACTTCAAATACCCATTTTTATTTTTTAAGGCAATAAGTATTTGAATATTTTAGAATGTATTTGTGTGATTTACTTTCTATACTAGGTCTATAGAAAAATATGAAAGTTAATTTAGATGTTTAAAATTATATTTATTTGTGTGTGCGCATGTGTGCATGCACATGGGTGTGTGTGTGTAGCATATGTGAACATGTCACAGTACACATGTGGAGGCCAGAAGATACCTTGTGGGAGACAATTCTCTTTTTCACCTTGTGGGTCCCAGGATATAAATCAGGTTGTCTGCTTTGGTAGCAAGCACCTTTACCTACAATAGGACCTGAAGGGGGTTTTTGTTGTTGTTGTTTGTGTTTTAAATATGGAACATTTTATAAATTTGCATATCATCTTTGTGCAGGAGCCATGCTAATCTTCTCTGCATGTTATAGTTTTTAATGTACTGCTAAAGCAAGCACTAAAATTTTTTTAAATAAAATTGGTAACTGAAGGTATAATCAGATTTTTCTGATGTGTTTTGCCAACTTAGAACATAACCATTAGACTTCTTTTATCTTTCTCTGAGCTTCACTTCTTATGATCTTTGCTTAATATTTTATAAAATTTATGAATGAACGGGTAAGACATTTTCAGTGCATTGACACAATTCTACTTGGTTATGTAATAATTGTAACCTGAACACAGTTTAGTCATATCTCCTTGGACTTGTCTGCTACCCATGTTTCCAGGTTCTTCTTTCTCTTCAGAACCCTCAGTGGGCAGGTGTTACTTTCTTATATCCTCTGTCCCCTGTCCTTTGATGACAGAGATATCCCCCTGTGGTCTTTCTTTCCTTTACTCCCGAGTTTCTGATGGGTCTAACAATTGCAGCGGTGGTGCCTCTGCAGAGAATGCTAGCATAAAAGCTAGGCCATTGTTGCCACGCTTATTAGGACACAGTGGCCTGGTTTAGAAGTGACCATGTGACCTAGAAACAGATGTCCACAGTGGAAAATAAATGTGATTGGTAAAGGGTATGGCTACCTACAAAGACGAAAAGTTAAAGCAAAGACTGTAGTATTTTTCTGCAAAGAGAAGCAGGAAAATGCGGTGAAATTGGAGAAGATAATATCAACAGAAGGAGTTTTTGAAATGACCTCTGTTTGCTAAAAGGAGAAATTCAATGACGAGAGACATTTGAACATGAGGTGTAAGAAAACATCTTGTGGGTGGTTATGAGAATTCAAAGTACAGAGAAGGTGTTGTGCCGGGCAGAAGGGCAAGCAGCTTCTCTATGACCACAGAAGGAGAAGTAAGGATGTGAGAGAGGTGTATCAAGGTGTGTTGCTTGTGATTTTCTTTAAGAAATATGACCAGTGACTTAGGAAGAGGGCAATGGGGTTTTGAGAACTAAGCGGATCAAAAAGACATTGACTAGGAATATGTACAAAGATTGATTGACAGCACTGGCAGATAGCTTAATATCTAGGAATAGCATAAGCATGGTTTTATTGAGACATACTCAGATGCTAAAGGGCAGGAGACAAGAGATGGCAAGGTGGGGCTACTTCTAGACTTGAGGATGGATTTGGGAAGTGTTTTGACTGAGGAGTCCCATAGGCTCACATATTTGAATGCTTGGTTCCCAACTATCTGTGAAGGATTAGGAGGTGTGGCCTTGTTTGAGGAGGTGTATCCCTGGAGACAGGCTTTGAGGTTTCAAAAGCTCATACCATTCTCACTTAGCTCTCTCGGCCTCATTATTGTAGATCAGAGTAAGCTCTTAACCATTTCTGCCTGCTGCCATGTTCCCCTCTGTAACAGTGATAGACTCTAACCCTCTAGAACCCAGAGCCCCTAAATAAACTCTTTGTTTTCCTCTTTCTTGCTTACTTCTCAATCATTATGTGAATGGTGCTCTGTCAATTGCTAAGCTGCCTAGCCACAGGCCTCAAAGCATTAGGGCAACATATTATGGACTGAACCCTCCAAAAGTGTGAGACAAAACAACCCTTTTTTCTGTATAAGATTGTCTCATAGTAATGGGAGACTAAGACAGAAGTATAGTTGGTGAGAGAAAGCTTTGAAGTGTAGTGTATGTTATATATTTAACAAAACCAGTCTGGAATATCAGAGGAAAGAGCCACCTCTTCTAGCCATTTTTGTTTGTTTGTTTGTTTGTTTGAGACAGAGTTTTCTGTGTAACAGTCCTGGCTGTCCTGGAACTAACTGTGAAGACCAGGCTGACCTTGAACTCACAGAGATCCTCCTGCCTCTGTCTTTCAAGTGCTGGGACTAACTGCGTGAACCACCACTGCCTGGCTGGGAGCCTAGAACTCCCTCTGTAAACCAAGATGGCCTCAAACTCAGATCTGCTGGGATGGAAGATATAGGTCACCATGCCTGGTCTTTCCTGGGATTAAAGGTGTGAATTACAAATCTCTGGTCCTCCTGGATTGACTGTGGGTAGATATCTTGATATATCAGGTTTTATTAAATATATAATATAGCACTACATTGAAGCAACTGCTGAGAAAACATAAGGAAGACACAGTGGTTTGGAAGTAACAGCAAGGAACAGGAATGCCCTATACATCACCTGATGAGCCCTGAGGAACATGACATGTGGGAGAAAATAGGTTGGCATTCACAAGGACTGCAGAGAATTCTGTGGCTTTGGCAAAAAGCCAGACTCCCTTTAGTGTTAAAAGATGAAAAACAACACAGAGAATATATTGTGAGAGGGGATTTTTTTTTTTTTCTCATGTCTGTGAGATGAGAATGTAAGTAGGAAGAGAATCCCAGACATTCTTTACTCACTGAAATAACTACTTACAGGATCATCTGGTGATTGCTTAAAGAAGGGAATATTTGTTCAGATTATTTTTGGAACTTGAGCCAGGCAAATCTAAGATGAAGAATGAACTAGAATTCTGGGAAGAAGAAAGGCAGAGCAACAGACGCCAGCCAGATGCAGCAAGATGAGCATGCTGCACTGAGGAAAAGGTACCAAGCCACGTGGATAAACATAAATAGAATTAAGGGTTAATATCAGCAAAAGAGCTAATCAATAATATGCCTGAACTACTGGCCCAGCATTTACTATAATATTAAGCCTCTAAATAATTATTTCATAAGTGGCTGCAGGACTGGCCAAGCAGGACAGAGAAACTACAACTACCTGAAGGTTTCCATTAACTAATCAGTAGTCTTTCAAATAAAAGTGACAGAAATCAACAGCAATAAAGGAGCAGATTGGTGCTGGCAGATGGTTCGGAAGAGAGCTGGACCAGCCCCAACTCTAACATGCACTAAGTAGGATTGTTAACCTCTCTGGGGTAATCCTCGTCTGGAAGGTCTGGAAGTGGAGGCATTAGTGAGAGGGTTAGAAGGATTAGGTGAGTTTGCAGGGAAATCTCTGAACGGTGCTCCAGAGGCTGCAGCCACTGGGAATAAATAATCCTGGGAAACAATGACCAGGACAAAATAGGAACAAGAGCTCCAAATAAATTAAGGTTTTATACACATTTTTCTGTCACCCAAAGAAACTTGTTTTCTTCACAAGACAAAAAGCATGATTTTTTTTTCTTTTTTCTTTTCTCTTTTAATAGCAGCTATACGTCAGAACCACAGTTCTCGCCTGGAGTTTTCACTTTAAGACCTGGACTGTTGCCCCTTACAGGACAAATGATACAAAAATAAATGAAATTGGAGATGAGCAAGCTTGAAGATCATTTCTTCTAGACCAAATGGTGGCACATTAGACAGAATTTGCAATGTCCCTATTTCCATAGTGATGAGAAGTGTTCATGGGCTTTACCCTCATCTTTTATAGCCATAGAAATGTCTATCATTATTTCCATTTATGATGTTTATTCCCCACCCACATGCTTATGAATATATAGATGAGATGATATATGATATATATCCATTTCTCCTCCAGCTTTTTGCTATTAGACATTCAGGGCTTTGGCTCTCTACTGTTGCTAGGGCTTCAGGAAGATTGTATTTAACTTTTATTTTTGCTAAATAAAACTTAGAAAAATTTTTTCACATATTTTCTTTCCCAAAACATCTAATTGTATCCACCTCCACATCTGAGTCTAAATTTGGGGTTTTTGTTTGATAGCATAGTCAAGCTGAAAAACACAACAAACCTTGAAAATCCCCATCTGAATAATGCTGACTTCAGGCACAGCTGTTAAGATAAAATAAAACCAAGACAACCTAGCAACTAAACCCAACTGTTTCTCTTCTTAAAGGGACAGGCAGGTTTAAATGGCATTGTCTGAAGCACATTGTTTTACTTGCTGCAAAAATGTTCACATCTGAAATTTTATGTGTTTGCTTTGACTTTGATTATATAGAGGATCCTATTCCACAATAATTCAACTTGAGCAGTTATTGCTGATGCTCACTGAGTATGTGAGGAAAGAAACTACTAATGTCAGAAAGATGGTCCAGTGATTTACTAGCATGCTTGCAGAGGACTGGTGTTCTTTGTGGACCCACAGCAGGCAGCTCACTATCTCCTGTAACTCGAGTTCCAAGAGGATCCAATGCCTCTGACCTCTTCAGGTCAGGGTGCCTTCATGTGCACATAGCCTCCCACCCAAACCCCGCATAATTAGAAATAAAATAATTTAAAAACAGAAACTGTCTAATAAAATATAAATGATAAAACCAAATATATATTCACAAATAAAATAAAATAAAATTGCCAATTGTAGAATATAAAGGTTAAAACATTTGATTGATTCCAACAACTTAGCCTTCTGTGATCTGATTCATCCTGCAAGAAACATTAAAATCATCTTTTAAAAAAAATGATCGTAAATGATGACAGAGACAATTCTTTCAAGGGAAACCAGAATATGAAGAAAGATCTCTAGTATGAATGTGTGTTAGACGTTTTGTTATATCCTGGCATGCACATCATGTAAAAGCATATATCAAGTTTCCATGTAAATATTTGACTTCAATAGTGCATATAACATATGATTAGATTTGTAAAGATATTATTTACATATCATTTTTTCTGGCAGGTACTTATTACATAAAGCAAGAACAAGCAAAAAGACATAGTCATGTGACCTAAAAATTAAACAACAATAAATCATTTTGTAGAATTTGCAGTTACCAAAATTCTTTAATATTATTGACTAAGTAGAATAGTAAACAGGACTAGGGAACAGATCAGTGGGCAAATAGCTTTATTATGCAAAGATGAAGGCCTGAGATTCATCCCTAGAACCTATGTCAAGAAGCTGGGCAAGGTAATGGTGTAATATCTCAGTGCTGGAAAGATCCCTAGGGTTTGCTGGGCAGCCAGTCCAGCCTAAAAACCAGCCCAAGAACAAGACAGACAGAGTGTTGATACTGAGCACACACATGCACACACTTGTGTGCCCCCCCCACACAAACAGCAAAGGAAGTAAATATGATTCTGGAAAGCTTTCTTGCCTCAGTGTAAAATTCTAACACAAGTCATAAATTTGCCCTTTTATGAGTTGGGTATTAAATATTAAATGTCCCCAAGGGGGCCATCATGTGTTGAAGGCTCATTTCTTAGCTGATGTTACTACTGAGAGACAGAGGAACTGTAAGTTGTGGAAGAACTGGGCTTGGTAGTGTGCAGACCTGTAACCCCGGCACTCTGTACATTTTGGAGGGGGGTGGAAATGGGGGAACACGGTAAGGTTTGCTCACTTCAACCCTAGTTCCAGTTCAGGAAGACACCCCATCTAAAAGAAATGAGGTAGAGATAGAGTAGCAGAGCAGGACACCCAACATCCTCCTTCTCTGGTCTTTGTGCACACACAGGCACAAAAAGAGATGGAACCTAGTTGGAGAAAGTTAAGTCCCCAGAAGACACCCTAGCAGGGGATACTAGGACCCTATGACTCCTTTGTCTTTTCTTCTCAGCCTCTTTGAGATGAGCAGATGGGCTAACCACCAGACCTGTGATATTCTGTCTCACTACATTCCTCCCAAACAGTGGAGCCAACCCCTCATGTACTGAAAACTTTTTAAAAGTTTATTATCCCAGGTATTTTTTTCCCAGCAATAGAAAGCTAACATAAACCCCACATTTTTCCTTCTTTATTATTCCATTCAATCATTGCTTGGTAAATAAGTCCCATATTAACTATTGTTACAGCTGATCACATTTACAACAATAAAATGAAACATCACTGCTTCAGATCACTTCCTAGAGCGTCTTAATGTTTGCTTGTTACTACTAGGTAGCACTCTTGGTTGGCAGAACAGCAGCCTAACAGAGGCTTGGAACCTTTATGGTTTACTAAGAAAACAGGCAGAGGAAGGTGGTCCCAGCATGTTTGGTAGCTCAGTGACATCACTATGAACGCAGGAGGCCAAGCCAAATGTTCAACCCAGGCAATGTAGCTCAGAGTTTAATGTTGTCGTTATTTTCCCTTTCTCGTATGCTGCTGGACTTCCCGCTGCAGACAGAGAATTCTTCTTATCCTGCTTGGCACACAGTTACCTTTCAGTAAATATCCTCTAAGCCACAAGGTCAGCCTAGGACAGGGAGAAACTGGAGTGCTATGTACATAATCAAATGTTGGAATTACTCGAGTTATGCTGCATTGTGATTTTTAAATCGATTCCTGTATACCTGAAAGACATTTTGGGGATTATGTATAATATTTTAGTTCTTTGGAAAGTCTTTTGTCAGCTGAACAAAGCTCTATATTTAAATTTTCAAGTTTAAGAGAATAAAGCAAACTAAACTGTCTTTAAAAAGGCAGGACCTCTGTTTGGTAAAATAGCTCTGTGTGTGTGTGTGTGTGTGTGTGTGTGTGTGTGTGATATGTGCACACTTGTATACTGGAAAGGAAGGAGAGACAGAAAAAGCCAGGTACCTGGAGAAGGATTGAGAGGAGGTGTGTTTGGGGCTGGAATAAGGGCTAAAGTTATGTCTTAAGTTTAAATTATTGTGCTTAAGAGATCTAAAACAAACAAAGAACCCCTCTAACCTGTAAGTCTCACTTGCTCAAGGACAGATAACGTCATGCTGGAGGCTGTTGTTCATGTAAGGTAACAAGCCACAAGTTTTCAGTTTTGTAAACAAGGTTGGCGTGGGGGTGTGCTTGGATTATACTTGAGGGAAGTACCTAGGATGCATGCTTTTCCCCATTGGACGAAGGCAGAAAGTACAGTCCTGGTGGGCTTTGCCTTTATAAGCACCATTGTCTGGTGAATTCCCATTGTCTTTCTCTGGGAATTCCGTGTATGTACCTGGCCTGTGTACATTGTCCTGGCTAGTATTTAATAAAGCTTCTTCACATTTTGTCCAAAAATGGTAGAGGTGGTCTTGTTCTTCTCTAGTGGTGATCAACAATGGTTTTGTAAAAGGTAATTTTTTTTTTTACTAGACTTAAGATCTCACAAGTTTTCAGTTTATACAAGTCATATTATCTTCATCTTATAAGCTGGGCATGATGGTGCACATCTGTAGTTCCAGCTATTTGGGAGCCTGAAGAAGGAGGATCAGTTGAGCTTATGGTCAAGATCAGCCTGGGCAACACAGAGGGACTTGATTAAAAAGTAAGTTGTGTTATTATTCTTCATATGAATGAGTGATGAAGATGAGTTTCTGTCAAAAGCTTGAGGTGAAGTGTGAGGTGGGAAGTTAGAGCAGTCCTCCTTAGTGTGCTTGCCATTCATGTGTGTGCCATGTGTGTGCCATGTGTACCCACTCTTTTTCTGAGGGCACTGAATGCACTTGTCTACTAGAAATGCATCTTAGGAGCTAGGAAGATGGCTCAGTTAGTAAACAAAGCACGGAGTTTCATTCCTAGCATCCACATAAAATACAGGCAAAAGCATAGCTGTCACCCCAGTGCTGGGGAGATGGACACAGAGGGGTCCTTGGAGATTTCTGACCATCCATTATAACCAAATAAATGAGTTCCATGGTAAAGAAGTGATGCAGTCTCAAAATATTATGTGAGAGTTACTAAGGAAAACACTTGATGTCAATGTATGGCCTCTACATGCACATACACGTATACACATGTGAATATCCACACATAGCTGTACACACATGAACTACACACTCACAAATACACTCTGAGAACTCTCTTGTTGATAACCTAACCACCTATGATATATTTTATCAGTTGCTTGAATGCTTTATGTATGATTAAATTTTGCATGATATTTAAAAGTTAATAACTCAATATTGAGATAAATGGTAACTTGGGAAGCTCTGCGTTAGTGTCTGCTAAGACTCATTAGATGTTCTGACTCAGATTCGTTTCAGAAGAAGCCACTTTGAGCAGACCAGAACAAAGTCTAAAGTGCTAGGGAGGGAATACCCAGGCATCCACCTGTGTGGTAGGGTGGAGCCTTCAAGGGGGGACAATTTGTTTTCCTGGGGCTTTTTACCAGTAGGAGGAGTAGGCATTATGGGGTATTTTTTTTTCTTCGAAACACAGCTCTTTTAAAGCGGTGCTCACCATCATTTCAGTTAAGCACACTAAATCCCAAGGGATTGGTTAGAAAGACATTTTTTATAAATACAGCATGAGGTCACCAGTCCATTTGGATAGGTAGGAGATCAGGTCCCATTAAGTTTACAGTTGTGTTTTTACTGGTGTGGTCCTTGGAGGAGGGAGTGTTGAACTCAGGACCTTGCACATGCTAGAAAATATGTTCTACCTCTTCAAATTCCTGATTCTTGAACTGGCTTTTCTTTCTTTCTCTCTTTTTCTTTTTCTTTCTTTCCTCCTTCCTTCTTTCCTTCCTCTTCCCCTACTTACTCCTCCCCCCCCCACCTTCTGTTGGAATTACCCAGTTGGCAGAATCAAGGTTTAAGTTTGTCTGTAAAGTTCTACAACTATTTGTCAGTCCCCTGTGGACTATTTCCTAGCATAGAAGACTTTGGATTCTCTTGGCCTTGAGCTCTGGCCATACTGCTTTAAACTGTTGTCACAAATAGAACGACCACAAACACAGAAAATGTCCACTCAGTATTCAGCAAGGGTTAAGTTTGCCCACTCTGCTATTCCCAAAAGAGGTAGTCCTGGCCAGAACCCAGAATGATGGAAGCAGGACTATTAACAGAAGTGACTCAGTCCATAGTCTTGTCTGTTCCAGAACACACGCAGGCCCTGACAAGAAACATACATCGGTGGACTCAGAAATCATTGCTTATTGAACAACCCAGACGGTATGCACTGCTGTAGAAAGCCATTCAGAATTGTCCTGTTACTACCCAGCTCTCCATGCCAGAAGAACCTGGGTGCCTGCTGCAGCATTTGAAATACTTGTCTCTGAGAAAGACAGATGGATTGGACTGGGGATCCAGAAACTATTTCAGCAGAATTAAGATATTTTAAAGGTCTTGCAAAGCAGAAATAAGTAGGCCGAAATGCAAATGTTTCTTTTCTCCCACCTGTGGAGGCTCAGTGCAGCCGTGAGTTGCTGAGGCTACAGATATGAACGTGAAGAACAGCCTGCCCTCCTGTTATGCTATAGTGAGAGAAGACAGACCACAAGCAAATTTAGAAGGCTGTTCTCTATTCAGGTGGGATCTGATGAAAAGAAATCAGCGTTGAGCCTTTGTCGGAAGAATCTCCAGAAATACCATTACAGTTTGTTTTGAAATGTCCCCCAAATACCCACAGGCTATTGGCTTTGTTTCCAGACATTGGCCATATGGGGCAGTAGAGGAACTTTTGTGTTCGGGACCTAGTAGAAAGTTGGTTATCAGGGATGTGTCCTGGAAGGAGATTGAACACTGGCCCCTTCTTCCCTACCCCCACCCATGCTCTAGCCCTGCTTTGGTTTCTGGCTACCTCAAGGTGAACAGCATTGTCCCACAGGTACTACCTACCATAATGTTCGACCTTGACCCAGCCCCAAAGCAGCAGGCCAGCCAGCAGTGGGCTGCAAGCTCTGAACTGTGAGCCATGCCACACCGTTCTTCATTTTAAAGTTAATTTGGGTATTTTGTCACAGTGATAGAAAGCTGAGATAATGATTGAGGGGTCGATGCAAGAGGCCAGGGGATTTATAGGGCCCTCTATGCTGCCACTTTCTTTGTTGGAATTTTCTTCGGGCCCCCAGCCAGCTCCCAAATAAAGAGACTTATTATTAATTATGAATGCTCACCTTAGCTTAGGCTTAGCTCTTTTAACTTAATTCAACCTGTTTCTATTTATCTACATTTTGCCTCAGGGCTTTTTACCTTTCTTTCATTATGTATGTCCCACTTTCCTGCTTTCTCCATTGTAGTAAGACAGGAGCATAGGGCCAAGGAAATTGGCTCAAACCAGTTGCCAAAGCATGCGTACAATGTATTTTCTTATGAGCAAACCTCTTGGTTGCTCAGAATCCACTTGGCAACAGATGCTGTCAGATTTCTTGAGTGTGCCCAGCCAATGAGGGACAGCCACACAATATCACTAGATTGTGATACAGCCTCGGTACTGGGAGGGGGGCGTATATAAGGCTCTCTCCATTGTTGAATAAATGAGTTAGTTTTTTTCAGCTGACTCCGAGACTTCTCACTCTCTCCCCTGAGGGAACTATTAGGACCGAACAACATTCTGTGTCTGTCTGTCTGGCCCCTAGTGTCTCCCTGGAGTTTCTTTTTCTTTCTTCCCAAAACCTAAATTCCTCCTCCTCCTTACCTCCCTGCCCAGAAGTCCCTCCCACCTATACTTTCTCCCTCGCTATTGGCTATTCAGCTTTTTGTTAGCCCAATCAGATGCCTTAGGCAGGCAAGGTAAAACAACATATCTTTACATAATTAAACAAATGCAACGCATCTTTACATAATTAAAAAAAATATTCCACAACAATTTTGTGTTGAATAAGAAGCTCCAGAGAGGTAAGTTCATCTTTACCCAAACATAATAGAGTGGGATGCTCCTTTCACACTAAATACACTGAGAAGTAATTAATGTTCTAAATCGGAGTTTAGGTCCTGGGACTCAGGCTTATTCTTAAGGAAATTATGAAGTCATACACATCCTGAGGATACAGATGTGAGCTGGATCTTAGGAAGCTGTATTGATGTCACTGGTCAAAGTGTTTACTTTGAAATAGAAAGCAATCACCTGAACAGTCATCAAGTACTGGAAACCAACCAAAAGCTCCAGGAACTGAGAACATAGCAGACAAAGTGGCCCTTGCTTACTGAGAGTTAATTCTAGTGGACCAAACAAGCAGTCAGAAAAATGATAAAGTATGGGCAATGGTTAAAGGCGAACAGGGAAATAAATATTTGGGAACTGAAGGGTGTCTAGTTAGGCCTCACAAAGATGATGGTGTTTGGGTAAACTTGAAAGAGGAGAGAGAGGTAATGATACAGTGCTAAGGGAAGCACTTGAATGGTCCTGAGTCAGCAGTGTGTCTATAAGGTTTAGGAACAATGATGGAGAAAGGAGTTAGTTGCCAGTGGACAGGGCTGACGGTCAGAGTGCTGGAAAGATGTGTATGGAGAAGGGTGGGTCACTAGAAGCTTATAGCTAGGAAATAAAGACAAAGTAAAGAAACAATATTTTATTAGAATTTTACTAAATGGAGATGAGTACACCACAGAGAAACAGAAACAAAGGGGAACATTTTTATGTCTTGGAAAACAAAAACATCATATCACTTTCTTTAATTCTGTTGGAAAGGAAATTGAGAGGGCCAGGGAAATACCATGATAGCCTGCCCTAAAAACTCAGTTAAAAACTAGGTCTCAGTCCCTGCTCTTGAAACTGGACAGACATTGTCTGAGGAAGCTATGAACAAAGGGCAATTAATCACTGGTCACCATGACAACAAGTACAAGGGTGTGAGGATGTAGGAAGCCTGAGCTACTGAGCCTGCCCCATAATCAACAGTTGAAGGTAATAACCAAATAACAAAGCCTGGGACTTTGCAGGCCTGCCCCCAAATGGAAAACTGTAGCCTTGACCAGCCCCTGACTAGCTCTGGCCAATTAGAACAAACTAGTATGATTGCCACTTGTTTAAGCCAATCATATCTGAAGTTTCCTAACCGATCTAGGACCTCCTGACTGTGCTTAAAAGGAGCCCACATGTCCCTCTCAGGGTCTTTGCCATCCTGCCTTCCTGTGGGATAACAGACTCCAGCTTGCTGAAATAAAAATACTCTTGCTGATTGTGTACATGGATGGTGGTCTTTTGTGGGACTTCTCCAGGACCCAACAGAAATCAGCAAAAGTAAACCTGAAAAGGAACAAACCAAACAACACTAGCCTATCCTACTCTTCATAACAAAGAACTTTCTCTCAACCCGAGTCTTTCTACCATGGGTGACAGCCGTCCCTATTTCTTCCTTCTTCAGACTGCCACCTCATCTGTCTCGTCCTGTGTACAGTCAGCATCTTCTTGGTCTAACTAACTGAATACCTGGTCACCAAAGGCTTAA
Organism: Sigmodon hispidus; assembly: GCA_004025045.1. Classification (NCBI taxonomy): domain Eukaryota; kingdom Metazoa; phylum Chordata; class Mammalia; order Rodentia; family Cricetidae; genus Sigmodon; species Sigmodon hispidus. Next base: position 64,226 of record PVIH01007338.1, read on the forward strand.
GCAATGAGCCTTTTGCTATGTCTTGTGAGGAGCAGTCTAGAGCTCTTACACAGGGCTAGCAAAGGCTAATCTAGCCATTCAGTGATATTTGGGTTCAGGCTACTCTTCTCTTCCTTTTGTGTCCCGACCATAAGATGTGCTGTCACAGTTTTACATATGTCTTAAACTGGAGGATGCCAAGGAAAGAAGGGGTAAGGTAAAGATGTCTTTCAGGCTGGCAGGAAGGAAAGCTTCCCTTGAGGTGCCCTGTTTCCTTCTATTACATACTGAGCAGAATTAGGGCCTGTGCTCAGCCCCTCAATCAGCCCCTTCGAAGAGGAACAGAGCACAAAAGTTTAGATTAATGGATCTGGAAGGATAGTCTGTGGCACCTTTGGGAGAGTCTCCTCAAAAATCCTCCAAAGGTAATCTATAAGGTAAAAGCTACTTTTGTTTTGTGTTGTGTTTACTGGTGATGAGAACATACCACAAAATACAAAACCCACTTTGAGAGTTTATTATGGGTGAATGAAGAGACAGGGGATGTGTGGAGGCAGCCTACCAAAGAGGTGAAGAGGACAAGGGATGAACAGAGTCTGCTTTTAAAGGGAGCTCAGCACATTCCTATAGGGGCTTATGCAGCTACACCATGCGTGAACATAAATTGTATATGCCATGCTGGGCATGCATACAGATTATATAAGAGGTACAGCTGTAAGACCCTGGGGTGAATCAGCATTTTCTCCCTGAATATTGACAGCACATGTAGATGTAGACCCTGGAAACAGTGAGACCAGAAATGCTAACATTCCACTCTTTCATTTATTATAAAAAGTAAGGGATTAGAAGTGGCAGGTAGACAGTAAATGGGAGCTCTGGGTTCCTGAAACCACTTCATGTTAACTTGGTGGGTGTCAGTTGTCTTCGAGGGACGTGTTCTGAGGTAGCTGGTTGTTTTTACTGCTCTTCAGGTTCTGTGTCAGGAGCTGCCTGACTGAAAAGATGCTGACAAAGCAGAAGATACAGTTTAAGAAAACATTTTTTTAGATCCTGGTAATTGAGGAAAGGGGAGGTCCCAAAATGAGAGAGGGGGTCCCAAGACCAGGGAAAGATGGAATGAACTGGACTGAACTGACTTGTTCAAGTGAATGCAAGTCGACTCCCCGGAGCTTATAAAAATTTTAGGTTTACAAGAAGAGGGAAGTTTTAGATATAAGAAACAACCAAAGGGAATTTAAAAAACTGAGCTTGCGGCTGTGATAATATTGGTCGATTATAGTGTTTAGTGTTCTTCTGGAGTTATACTAATAACATATCATAATTTTATTGGTTAGTGTGAAGTTATGAACATTCACACACACACACATACACACACACAAAAACCGGGGGAGGAGGGAGGGCCCTGGAACATGTTTTATTCTCTCCTTATTACCAATTCTGCTTTCTGTCCCCACCGGAAATAAACTTTAAGCACCTGCCCCCTTCTCCATCATCAGAGTATCACCTTAGCACTAAAGGGACACAGATGATTGATTGCTGAGGGCATTCAACAATAAGTTATTATATTAAAATATTCTGTGAGTCTTTGAGTCTGGAGGTGTGAATATCTCTGGAGTGTTGCTGGGAATGTCTGATAGTCTTTGCACCTCCAGACTCTGTGGGTAATGGTTGGTAGACCTGTAACAACAGCTGAACAGTTTAGAGATTTTGAATATGTCACTGGAGATACACAGGGAGGAAATTGATGAAGCAGGGTGTAGTCAGAAGTACACTTGGGGGGCTGGAGAGATGGCTCAGTGGTTAAGAGCACCCTCTGCTCTTCCAGAGGACCCGGGTTCAATTCCCAGCACCCATGTGGCAGCTAACAACTGTCTGTAGTTCCAGTTCCAGGCAAACACCAAGGCAGATAAATAAATAAATAAAGTTTAAAAAAAAAAAAAAAGAAGTACACTTGGGGTCAGGAGTTCAGATTGCCTCTATGTCAGTGTCCTTATTACCTCCCTGCCCCCAAAAAGGCCTCAGGTCACATGGTCGGAAGTTAGAAGATCTCCACCTTTGCTTTGGTCCGTGACAGTCAGTCCTTTGTGCCTCAAGAAAAGTTTGTTCAGTTAACGCTTTTACAACCTGCTCTGTCTCTGGTCAGCAAAGTACCCCTTTTAAAGCTCTGATTATGGCAACGATGACCACGTCCAGCTTGAAGAAGCTATAGAAAATAATTTGTAATCCCTTGCCCCTGAGACAAGCCAAAAAAAAAAAAAAAAAAAAGGCCAGAGCCATAGGCCTATGCCATAGCTTGTTTTGATATACCAAACATAAACTTGTTTCAGCTGTTTTTCAGATTTTTCCAGATTCCAGTGCAACCTGCCTACTCAGCTCCTCCAAGAGACAGATGCCTGAAGATCTCCAACATGACAGATAGCTACCTTACCCACATCTTCTGCCATGATCTTATCCTTCTACTTCATACCAAACCCACAAGGACAGAGAATTCTGAATTCTCATTTATCCCCATCAATAATCCACCTTTTTCTATAAAATCAAAGAGTGAGGGATGTTAGAATTCTGTTCTAGCCTCTGAAGCCACGCCCTGCCCTGAGTGTAGTAAGAGGTTTCTGGCCCATCCAGCTGGTGATCCAGATCCACAGACCTACAGTCCCAGACCAACTATCCCTATAGTCTGGACCTGTTGCTTAGCCCCCAACAATGACTCAGACGCTTATATTAATTTTATTCTGTTTGGCCTATGGCTCAGGCATATTACTAGCTAGCTCTTGCATCTTAATTCAACCCATTGCCATTAATCTGTCTTGCCACATGGCCCGTGGCTTACCTGTGTTACTTTTACATGTTGATTCTTGGGCAGCTTGATGGTATCTCTTTTGACTCCGCCCTCCTTCCCCTATCTATGCTATAATTTCCCTGCCTACTTCTAAGATGCCTTCCATAGGCCAAAACAGTCCCTTTATTAAAGAATGATATTCACTGCATACAGAAAGACATCCACATCTCCTGAGTGCTGACGTCAAGCCCCATTTAAAAAGAATTCCCAACGCCTGATGCTCTATCTTGCTCCTTCCTTCCCTCCCAGGCGCTCTCCCTCTCCCCCTCTCTCTGTTATAACAATAATAAAGTCCTTCTACACAGCAGCAGTCTAAATGTCTCCTGCCATGTTTCCTGCCTGCTGCCACCTCTCACCAAATCTCCTGTCCTTGTGTACTGAGTCCATGGGGCATGAGGCCTCTATTAATAGACATCTGCCAGCTAACTGGGTAAATGTGTTATCGTATTATACCAGAACAAACATGATCCCGCAGCAATAATAGTTTTTAACAACTCTAAATTCTCAAGGTGGGCTGGAGGTGAACCTTGACAAAATCAGACAGAGTCTTGCTGTTAGGATAAAAGAGCTTGTGCAGACAGTACAGAATTTGTCAAATGTCAGGGGTGATAGTGAGGATGTGGGTTGTAGTGTATGAACTCTTGTAGTGGGATTATGTTTTTACATTGTAAATAATTGTGTCACCTACTAGTTTAATAAAAGTGCTGATTGGCTGAAGGCAGTCAGGAAGTATGAGTGGAGTTACCAGACTATGAAAACTCTGGGCAACAGGAAGAACAGGGCAGAGATGATGGAGAGACACCCGGAGAAGCCAGCGGATGCAGAGAAAAACTATGCTGCTCTGAGAAAAGGTACTGAGCCACATGGCTGAACAAGCTAAGAATAATGGGTTAGTTTAAGAGTAAAGAGTTAGAAAGTTATATACCTGGGCCCTAGACCAATCGACATAAAATTAATACAAGTGTCTGTGTGTTTCTGTGGGACAGCAGGTCAGAACCTCAGGGCAGGGCCCAGAAAGGCCAGGCTAAGAATCATCTACTACAGACTCCATACATGGGTGAGATGAGTCTGGACGTTGGGCAGCTGCTGTCCAGGCTGCCTTGTTGGCTCAGTTATTCCCTTAGAGATGAGGAAGCTGTTGGTCTGATGAGACCAGGAGTGCATAACTCCTATAGCTTTGGGGAGGCTCTTAGCATGGCCATTATTTGACCTGAGTTAGTTGTGGATCCTCCTTTTGTTGAAAGAAATCAGCCCTCTTTCCAGGTGGCAGCATAGAACTGTAGGCTATTTGCTTTTCTCACTTTGTCTGAGTATACCAAAGGGTGTTCCAGATGTTACCAGAAATAGTGTCATAAGACAGAATGTAGAAACTTGAATAACTGTATGACTTCTACTGTCTTTGCATATCAAGATACAAAGACTCGTTTGCTGTTCTTCAATTTACACCCCTTAGCAAGTTAATCTTCACACCCCAACACTTCTCATCTAAGCTTCCCAAAGGGACAGTGCCAAGCCAAAATTAACAGCTGAAGAATGCCTGGGTGTAGTGGGTTCTTCTTCAAACAAATTTGCATATCACATAGAAGGTAACATAAGAAACAAAAGGTAACCAAGGAACAAAAAGTGGATGAAGGCTAGGTGCTAACACTCTGGAGCCAAAACAGGTGTAGATCTAAGGGAATTCTCCCCACAGTAAAGATAAAGCCTTAATTTCTCTTTCAAAGAATAAATTCATATTAAGATATTTTGTTGAGACAGGAAAGAGTGACATTTTGGAAAGTGGACAACAGAACTCACAGAATGCTCCTTGGGTGCAGAGGAAGCAAACACCCCATTAATGGCCTCATCGTTTAGGGAGCAAGATCATCATTGGCAGTTGATTAGCTTCTCACTTGCTTTAGCTCTGCATCCGAAAGCATCTTTGTAAGAATGGGCCCTTGCTATGTTTCTGGCTGTCATTCATCTGTATTCAACATCGAGTCTGTCTCCACCCTCTTATATCCAACGCTCATTTCTGCATCCTTAACTTCCATCTAGGACTGAGGGGATGTGTAGTCCTCCTTGATGGCAGTGGTGTCCATATTTCTTGTTTGCTTTTTATGCTGCTGATTTAGTCTCAAACTGCTTTCAGGAGCCACTTAAAAAACCAATTCCTGTTTCTCTCTTCTTGAGTAAATCCCTGGCCATAACCCCACCACCTCTAAACCCTTCCCTTCCTAGGGGAATTTTAGGCAGACATGGTAAGGAGGAGCACGCTGATTTGGCCCTGTGCTTTTTATATGTTTTCTTTGCACTTACTGTGTGGGACTATGACATTTTTTCATCAAGTTATAGTTCACAAGTGCCATTTCTCAGTTTTCCCCTTGCAGCTGTCTCCTCCCTCGGCCAGTTTCTTCGCCCTAATTTTATTGACTCTCTGTTTTGCCCACATCACCCGGGATAGCCTCAATCTCCCAATGTAGTCAAAGATGACCTTGAACTTCATTTCTGCGGGATCACAGACATGCACCCTGGAGACTGAACCCTGGCTCTAGTTCTACACGGATTTTTGTACCACTGGCATGTTCTGTACTCAAGATCCCCAAGGCCACTACCTCCCTTCTCCTGGGCCTGACCTAATTTTGGGTGCCCGCTGGTGTTTCTTCATTATGGTTAGCGCACCCGACTCCCCCGGGAGCCCCACTTGTATTCCTCGAGGCACGGTGGGGTTCAGGGACCTCGATGGCCGGGTTCTGAAGCTGCTAGGACCCTCGCCCTGCCCCCGTGGAGAGCTGGGGGTGGGGAGCAGCGGCCGGCCTGGTGAACCCGGGTGGAACAGGTGCGGTGCTGTCCGCAGCTGCGCTGGGGAGAGCCGGTCGGGCTTTGCTCGGGAGTTTTCGGAGCTAGCCCCCCTCTCCGGACCAATGAGGACCGCTGTTGTTCGTCGCTTGGCAACTGGAGGAGCCAATGGGCGGTGCCAGCGCGGGGCGGGGTGGGATGGGCGTCTGCTGCCGGAGGCGGCAAGAGGCGGGCTGGACGAGCTGGAGGCTGCGCGGAGCTGCGGGGCGGGCTCAGCCGCTGCGTGCCGCCGCGGGTGCGGGCCCGCCGGCTGCGGGAGGCGCGAGCCGCTCCCGGTGCCGTGACGGTGAGCGGCGGGATTGTGACGCGCAGCCGGGGAGGGCACCGGGCTGGACGTGGGCGCAGGCTCCGGGTCCGGCTCTCGGGGGGCTCGGCGTAGCCGTTGCGGCGGTTGGAGAGCGTTGCTGCCCGCCGCCTGCAGCGGGAGGTGCGAGGTAGGTCCTGGGGGCCTCGCGCCCTTGCGGGATGTGACGCGGCCACGGGCGGGGTCCCCTCGGCGCGTGGGTTCGGCGATTTCTTCGAGGACTTAGCGAGTGGTCCATGGCTGCTTCAGGGGAAGGTGCTGCTTCATAGTGGTCCAGCCTCACGTTTAGGGGAAGAACTTACATCATCGCCTCGGTAGGCTTGCTTGAGAAATTATTTGGCCTCAGATTTCTCAGTGTAGTATAGTGAATGGCGAACCCTGGTCAGCATGTATTTCTCCTGATGCAGATCGCTGGGTTATGCAAGTCAGCCACCTGGGCTCAGGAAATAAAACTTGCCAAATAATTTCACCAGTAGAGTTAGCTTAGCATTAACATCTGCAGTTCAGCCCTGAGTGTCAGAGTGATTACTGGGAGTTGTGAGAACTGGGATTTCCTTCTAGAGTCTAGAATATGGAAAGTGGAAGGTTCCCAAGTCCAGGGGCGAGAGCTTCCTGGATTTGGAATTTGCTTCTATTCAGATTAAGAGTCCAAGCCTGGAGTTAAATGAGAATCGGGCTACCATGGAGCCCTCGAGGTTCTGGAAGAAAATCCTTCTAGTCCATGATTTGATCTTAAGCTTGGAAAGGTCGGTATATGATGTGACACATTTACAAGGCTGGATAGAGTTTGAAAAGATCTGGGTTAGAAGCATGCTGTCTTGAAATTTAGAACAGAAGCAGATTTGTAAACTTCGATCCAGCCAAATTTAACCATCCTGTGTTCTTACTCCCGGAGAGCTCCTGGGCCAGGGAGTTCACCGTGTTCATTCGAACTAAAGAAGTCTGGAAAGCTGTCATCTCCTTTGACACTTTGTCCCGCCTGCTGTGCAGGAAAGTTCCTCACACAAAATAGTTCTCTGAGAGGAGGATTAGGAATTGATAGAATTCAAACCACAGCTTTTTTGGTGACTGGTGGGGCCTCTTCAGCTTAGTCATTTTACACCCTCCGTTCCCCTCTCATTCCCCATCTGTACAGTGGAGATAATAAGGTCCAGGGATTAAGTAACCGGGTGAAGCAGCTTGAAGATGAATGCAGAGACTTGGTTATTCTAGGATGAAATGTGAAGCCCTTTCCATAGCACATTGAACCTTGTGACAAGACTTGTTAAGTGCATAACATCCTGGACTTGCTGAGGCAGGCATATACCAGATGGGAAAGTTAACATTGTTCTTTGTTTTTGTAATCCCAGCCCAGTTAAATTATGTACCTGGGCTCTCTTAAAACCAGACAAACCAGCTCTTTGGCCCAAACTGCCTAGGATACAGGTTTTGTGAAAGTGTCCTCACTTAGCATTTGAGAGGGGGAGAGGGAGGGAGGACAGATGGACGGATGGACAGACGGAGGGAGGGAGGGGGGATGAGAGAGAGAGAGCTTTGCACAGTGATCTGAATTCATGTTTAAATTGGAACAGCAAGCCTAGTGTGACTGCTCCTACCTTTTATCCCAGCTACACAGGAGCTGAAGCAAGAGGATAGCTTGAGTGGAGGGGTTCCAGACAAAACACGGAGCCACATACTGATTCTGTTTAAAAACAAACAACCCCATCATTCTAAATGCCCTCACCCACCAGACACAGGGCCATGCATATGTTAGGCAAGTGTCCTGTTGTTGAGCCATGAAGCCAAATGCTCCTTACATTTTTTTTTTTTTTTTTTGTCATTCAGTGTCCCAGGTAGCTGAGATTATAGCCCTGTGCTTCATGGTAGCTCGATTCTCATCTAATTATAAGGCCCAGCTTCAAAAGCAATCTTTGTGATAGCTCCTATATCTTTTACAATAGCTGTGAACACAACTTGTTGGCATAGCTGCTTGTTTATATATAACAAGAGGCTGTGGGAGTCTGTTCTGTGTCTTGATTAATAATGGCTAGCTGGTAATGAGCATACATCTTACCTTAAATTCATGGGCTTATGGGATGAGAAAGTGGAGAAATGCATCATCCATTTCATTATTGTAACAGAAAAACCTAGACTTATACCATTTGATGCTGATCTAGTATTTTGTTTAGTGTAGGAGCAAATTTATTACATGCTAATAATAAATATATTCTTTCAATAAACATTATCAGGCATTTTTGCCAGGCCTAAGGCTAAAAAAGATGTGTTGCCCTGAATATTTTTTATTTAGGGAGCTTTATGTATGGAGAAAGGAAAAATGCAAACATAGGGTGGTGGCTTTAGAAAAGGCATTTTAGCTGTGTTTTGATAGGCCCAGTAAAGTGGGTGCAGGTTCCAGGTGATTTGTATAGTCCATGTGGCTGAGGGACTGCAGGTGGCTGGCTGCTGGAGTTTCATTAGTGATAAGAGTCAAGAACAGTGCCGTGAACCTTGACCAGAAGGCAATAAGGATCATCTAAACTGTTTTATTGGGGGATTGTTGCTTCTGACATAGTAGAGTATGTCCACCCAAGCCAGTAACTTGCATAGTCCCAGGGCTGTAGACTTAAGTGATTCAGGTGCTACCTGAACGTAACCACTTTCCACCAGGCACCTAATTGGAACCCACAGAAACCTTTAAAAAACCAGTTGGGTTGTAGCCTAAAGGTTTTCCGTCCCATGCAGCCCCTCAGTCTGGCAAAGCTGTCCTACCCACCGTCCTGCAGCCACTTATAAAATAATTAATCAGAGGGTTATTTTAATTACAGATTGTGTTGTCTGTGGCTCAGGCTCATTACCAACTAGCTCTTACAGCTTAACCCACTTTTAGTAATCTATGTGCTGCCACATGGCTCCTTGGTTTTGCCTGTGCTCCATTACATCTTGTCTTCTGGACAGCAGCCTACAGCTTCTTGACTCCACCCTCCTCCTCCTTTATCTCTGCTTGGATTTCCCACCTGCCTCCAAGCTGCCTTGCCATAGGCCAGAACAGTCCCTTTATTAACCAGTGGTGATAAAACACATTCACAGTGTACAGAACGACATCCCACATCATGATGTAGACCTTGAAAAGAGATCTGTAGCAGGATTTTTCATAGACCACCAATTCACAAATAACAGGGAAACTTATTGCGAAAGGTTTGGTTTTAGCTTAGGCTTGTCTCAACTAGCTTTTAAAATTTAAGTTAATCCATTTTTTAAAAAATTAATCTACTTAGTACCATGTGGCTTCTACCTCTATCATGTTCTATGTGTCCAGCTCATTCTGTGTCTGGCTGGTGTCTCTTGTATGCCTTGATTTCTCCCTATGACTTCCTCTCTCTGCCTGGAAGTCCCGCCTGTCCTCTCCTGCCTAGCTATTGGCCATGCAGCTTTTTATTGCACCAGTCACGGTATTATCACCCATTTTCACACAGCGTACAAACATTCCACAAAACAGGTCTTTGTCCAATTGTCTGGCTAGTAGATCTCCAAAAGTGGTGAAGGTGCAGCCACAGTGGACAACAGTCACGGTGTGGGGCAGAACCTGGGATAGGAGGCTCAAAATGTCAGATGAAGCAGTGTGGGACTCGGAGATGAGCCATGGGAATCCATAACACATCTTAATGGGAACTAAACAGACTTGTCTGCTTACAGCTGGGAACTGCTCTGCGTGCCCCCCCTTCATATTTTGTCCTCAGTCTGATGTTCCGTCACCACATCGAGGAGGAGGGAAATACTGTGACCTACTCTATGGGGTTGTACTGATTACATAAGTGTATGCTGGTAATACAAAAATAGTGTACGTTTGGAACACTTCTGTGTGGTAAGTGTTTGTTAGCCAGGTCTGGTGGCACATGTATAACTCTTGCATACTGGAGGCTGAGGAAGAAGGATTCCAAGTTCAACCACCCTGGTAATCCTTGTCTCAGAAAAACTAAAACTAAAGCAACAACCTGAATGTGACTCAACACAAAACCCTAAGTTTGCTTAAAATGTGAAATTTGGGTGAGGTTTTTTTTGAATTTCGTTTTGTAATTTGATTGTGTGGTTCTCATGGGTGAACTTTGTGGATGATAATGTCATTTCACAATGTCAAAGGTTGGCTGTGTCTGCCCTTGACTGCAGTCTTCATTGAACACTTGTGCAGCACCTCTGCATGTTGTGCCCTGATTTTGTCTACACATTGACCCGAGCCACTTTCATTAACCTTGTTCCTCTGTACTAAGTGATACTTTGTCCAGGACCAAAGATAGACTTCTCCTTGGGAGAACATGTCTTCTTTCTGCCCAGGTTCTGGCAGATTTATTGTCTACCCTCCTCTGCCCTCATTTCCACCACAGCTATCATGACCATAAACTACTTCATTTGCCATGTTTTTCCTGAGAATATTTTTATTTTATTTTATAAAAGTATGTGTGTTTGTATAATGAAAAGTGGGGCTAGATGTGGTAGTGTATGCCTTTAATTCTAACACTAAGGAGACATAGGCTGATATAGTCTCTGTGAATATGAGGCTAGCCTAGTCTACATAGTGAGCTCCAGAATAGCCAGGGCTACATAGAGTTTTCAAACAAATAAACTGAAAAAAATTAAAAAAAAGAAAGAAAAAAATTGGGATAAAAAGCACAAACAAAAAAGAACTTTAAAATTTTCTTATTTTAGTATCTGTAATACAGTGAACACAGAAAGTATTTTTGTGCCAGGTTGCTAAAAATAGAACCTACATACAAATATTAAGTTTGAAGGAAATCTTCGAAATGTTGTTCTAAAAGAATTCCAGTCCTGTAATGTTCTCATGGTCGACAGATACTTAGTATCCTAAGGGGTTCCAGCTATTAGCAGAATAGAATGTGCTCTGGCTCCTGGTGTTGGTTGTTCCCACCTGGAAGATAGCTCTTCTGTGTTGTTCCACCTTATAGAATATCTGTGTGGGATCTAGAATTAAAAGGTGGGACAACACCTAAGAGATTGTCAAGTAGCCATCTCATTCTATGAGGAAGAGATGGGTTCAGGGAGTTCCCACTGTCCCCCAGGATGCTTACTGAGTTAAGAGTAGGCCAGGATCCTGAAGTCCTAGAAACTGTACCTGGTTTGTTTTCTCCCTTCTTGGCTTGTAGCTGTAGATAAAATATCTCTTAGTTTCTTCCATCTGTACAATAGGGCTGTATCCACCCACCCTTTTCCTAGGGCCATCTAAAGAGTGAGGGACTTAGCCAGTGAGCCACATGTGGCATGTGTTGGTTCCTGGAGTTGCCATCTTCTCCATTAGCTAGCATTAAAGAAGCAGATGGCACATTCGTTCTTTATTCTCACTCCACAGATTTGTTTTGCCAGTCTCTGGATAGCTTCGTAGATCTCCTGAAACTGTAGCCAGAGCTCTTTGTTTTTACACTTTTTAGGGAAGAGATAAAAACAGTTGAATCCCAGAACCCATTGTGCCCCATGGCCAGAAGGACTGGAAAGAACTTTAAGTTTTTTAAAATGTGATAAACAGTATGCATTTTAAAAAAAAAATTATAAAGAACTTCACCTACAAAGAATTAACTAGTTTGTGTTCCTTGGTTTACTATACATTGTTTGTGTTTATGTGTCGGTCGCATGGCGTGGGTAAACGCACACACAGTGTGTGAAAGGTCAGAGGACATCCTCAGATGTGGGTCGTTGGGTACTTTCCACCTTTGTTTGAGACATGGTCTGTTACTGGCCTGAGACGGCCACATACTGATGGGAAGTACTGAGGAGGGAGATTACACACTTCATGTAGATGTGTATCTACAGCTGCAAACCTGGAAGATAAAATACCGCTACATCACTCTAAAATCCTTACACATCCTGGCCCACTCTTAACTCAATATCCTGAATGGATGATGGGAATTCTCTGAGCCTATCTCAACATTATAAGATAACGTGGCTAATGACGGGGTACTTATATGACCAGCCATGGATTTGCCTGTCTGTGCCACCAAATTCCAGAACCTGGCTTTCCCGTGGGTTTCAGGAATCCAAACTCTCATCACACAGTCATTTGTTAATTTGTTTCATTTATTTTAATAAAACAGCATTGAATACAAGAGGGGACTTTGACAATAACCTCCATAGACCTGTATGTAGACCTCTCAGTCCCTTTTTCATAAGACAGTGATCACTGAATCCTGCATCATCCTTATCTCTTGTAAAGTACAAATTTATCACATTTGTTTTCCATATGTGTGTAATTAAAAGCCAGGTGTTACATGCCCTGTCTCTTGGACCAATCTTTTTGTGGTGAATGCTGTATTGTTCATCTGTTGGGCTTCTGATGACTACATAACAGCCTGTGGAGTAGGTCCCACTTTTCCCTTCTGCTGTTGGACTAGGAGTGCTTGGTTTATAGTGGGGTTCTACCCTGAGCTGTGTGAAGAACCCTGCTGCTCACAGACCCACCTTCTGGAGTACATGTGCACTGCACAGTCTCTCATACTGTGGCAATAATCAAGGGCGTGTGAGGACTATAACTGCAGCATGCAGGGATAGGATTAGAATCCTGCCTTTGGTGAGACCATAGAGGGAGAGATTGCTCTTATGCATTGCAGGGCCAGATGGCCAAGAGAGCGTCTGTGTGGACCAGGGCTGGAATCCTGGTGGCTCTCTGCTCCTCATTAGCCTTGTTACCTAACTCATCTGCTTTAATTGTCTCATGCATGTAAAGAAGTTAGTACTGCATACCGGTAGTAGGGGTGGGCTTGGAAATCTGTGTGAAGTGTTTAGACCAGTGTCCTGTGTTCTAATTGTACTTTGCTCAGTCCTGTACCTGCTGTCCTATTAAGTACCTGCAGCAGGACTTAAGAAATAGATATGGTGGTCCTTATCATACAGGCAGGAAGACCAGCTTAGAGGAATGGTTTGTGGGAAGTAACTTAGTCAGACTAGGATCCCAGAAATGTAATCAGGCCTAGGAGGCCAGCATAGTTTACACTGCATTTCCTAACTGCAAATCTTTCTGATAGCTGTGAACTCAACATGAAGGCAAATCAGTAAGAAAAATAGCAGTTTTTAAATATTGACCCTTCTGGTATGTAGCACTTATTTTTTTTTAAATGAAGAATTCATGTCAGTATAAGTAATTCATGCTCACTGTGAGGTTGCATCACTGGAGTTCTTCTGAAGGGCTTACATCTGTGGAAATTCCATACAGGTGAAATATTTTATTTTAAATTTGTAAAGCTAACAGAATTTAGTGTGTGTCTGTACATGTCATTAGCAGAGGTGTTTATGATGGAATTAAAAGCTATAGTCTCCTCTAGGATGAAATTATAATTACTCAGATTTTAAATAATCACATTTTATTTTTGAGATTAGTGATATAAATAAAGCATGTATGATCAGTTTTGTGACTGAATTTAGAATATTAGTGATATTTAAGGATTTATTTTTAACAATTTCATTTTCTGATTCTAACAATCTGGCAATTCATCTTGGTGATATTTTAGCAGAAATGTTAGTGAACTGTCTAAAAATCATGTGCAGTATTTAGAAGGCCAGCTGGCACCATGTTACTATCTTCCTGTATAATGGAATACTGTTATTTTCTGACTTTGATGGGCTTTTTTTGTAGAACTGATTAGGTAGGCACTGTGTCTTTTCAAGCTTGAGTCGAAAGTCAGCTTAGAAAGAAGATTTAGGGAAGGTACTGTGTAAAGAGGCCCTTGCCATAAAGGTGAGGTTTCGGCCTCATTGCTTTTCTCCTTGCAGATACAGGACAGATCTAGGGTGACCAGGACAGGAGAAGGGGGCATTAGGTAGCACTGAACACTGGCTCTGTGTACATCTTTCTTTCATATACATTTGTCATTTGGACACACTGACTTGTCATGAGTTGTTATTAGTTTTTATTGATTACTGTTGATTACTCATGGGTGTGCTTAGCTAAGAGTGTAGCAGCAGAAGATGAAAAGAATAAGAATATGAGCGAGCGGTCAAAGAAGAGAGTTGGCGGCTGGAATATGAGAACTCTGTGTGGGCCTCAGGTCCTTGAGTGGAGATGTGTGGAGTCCTGATGTATGTCAGGGCCTTGCCTGCAAAGATGGGACATGGAACCATACAACATAATAGGAGGATTAAATAGAACACATTCTGTTCAGTTGCATTTCATCAAGCTATATTTAAATTAGCTTTAGAGAGCTCTCTGTAAACTCTATTAATGACAAGTTATTTCAGAGTTTACCAGCTTAACACAGCAAGCTGCTTCCATGTAGCAGGAATCTGGGCACAGGTTAGCTGAATGCCATTGCTCAGGCTCTCATCAGGACCATCATTTAGATATTAGCCAGGGCTCAGGCCAAATCCTGAGTTGTTCCTGGCTTTTGGCAGGCCTTGTGTTCTTTTGGCCACAGATACCAGCTCTTTGTCATATTGGCTGTCAGGGCTACTCTCAGCAGGATGACTTCTTGGTCCAGAAAAGAACCTGACAGATAGTGAAGAAACAGCTCAAATGGAAGCACACATTCGTAGCCCGATTTCCAAAGTGAAATCTTATCATGTTACTTCTACTGTTCACGATTTCAGCCTATACCTGGGAGCAGAATAACCCAAGGCTATCCCAGAAAGAATGGGGCTAAGGGAGCTCTTAGAAAATGCCTACACCAAAGTTTTACAGATTGTTAATATATAAAAACCTATCTCTAGAAAGGATAACTAACTTCTCTGGTGGAAAGATGGGTATCAGAGCTCAATGTGTAAAATGTCTTAGTTTTGACATGCAGACAATTCACAGGTTTGCCTGGATTTTGTCTAAGTTCTGTAGAAATGATGTGCTCTAGGGTGAAGTTACTTAAAATTGATGAGAAGAACTCAGTTTTTGAGCAGTTGTAGATATTCATGCACATGGTCAAATGGCCTGTAGAATGGAGGGAGGGAGGGAGCCCAGAGGGCTGAAAACAGAAGCATGCCCTGGGCATCTTGTTTGATCTCTCTGGTCCCCACTCCCCAGTGTTTGACACAGGAAGACTAAGCGTCAACTAAACTGGTATAAAGAATTGAAAAATCTTCCTTCCTGAAAAAAGGATTCCTTTTGGCATGAGTGCAGAAGACTCTGGAGGTCCAGAAGTGTGTGTGAGTCCTCAGCCCCTGTAAGAGCTGTGCTGAGCCCTGCTCTACGCCAGGACCGGCTGCAGACACAACACTAAGTGCAGATGTCTCTTTGCATCCTAAGTTTCCATCTGGATTGCTACTAGGTCCCTCTTAAGCTTAGCATAATTACTTCTCCCAGAAGGCTAGACAGCCCTTGCTGTGTTTACATATAAAGGGCACAGCATTGGTACCCAGAACCAGTACCTCAAAGTGGTAATGTAACCTTTTTTCTGAAGTTATTGCTACCTTCTGAAATTAATACAGTTTTCTTTTATAGAGACTATTAATTGGAATCTGTGTAGAAAATACCTACCACAGGAGAGTTCATTAGATGGCTGTGGATATACTGCCTGGAAATAGTGAGTGAAATGGTGTCTCTCTGGTGTGAAGAAGAGAAAGGTTTTTGTTTTGTTTTGTTTAAAAAAAAAAAAAAAAAAAGTTCTGGGGATGAAATCTAGCATCTCCTATTCTAGGTAAATGTTCTTTGACTGAACTAAACCCAGCCTGAGAATGCTGATGTTCACACAGGTTATATTGTAGATTTTATTCCTTCTAAATTTTAGATGAATGAAATAGAACTTGAGTGTCATATAGGTTCTTGATGTTTCAGTCATAAAGTGCACATGTGGATCTGACCTGTCTTGGAGTCTGGACAGCTCTCCCAGCTAGTGATGTGTGCACACAGTGAAAAGAAGTTCGAGAATGCTAGGATCCAGATGACTTAGCTCAAATTGTTATCATTATATTTTTCCCTCTTGAAATCTCAGTACTGCTGCTGGCTTAGCCAAGCCTGTTGTGGTTCAATTTCAGGGATTGTTGTGGTGCTGTACAGCTGTTAGCTTGATTGTAGTGAGTCTGTCATATGGACCCGTCTCTGAGTCCCAGCTTTTGTGAGAGTCCATGGTTAATTTTGGTGCTTTTACACTACAGTGGTTTTGTGGTAGTGTGAGGCTTGTGCAACATGGAGGCGGAGATGCTGCTGTTACTTTTTTTTCTTTGAAATTAGCCTTGATCTATTTTAAAATCATAAAAATGAAATCTTAACTTAGATTGAGCTACAATACAGCATTTTCATGAACTAACCTTTTGGTTTCCTGATGTACATTGTCCTACTTTCTTGAAAAGAGCTGGTAGAGAAACTTCTCCCGGGTCTCAGGCTACATAATCTGGTTTATCCTTAGATTGTGTATGTTTGTGTGTGCATTCATGCATGAGAAGGGAGAGGAGAGAGAGTGTATACAGGACAAGGAACAGCCCATAGGCTAAACTTACAGATGCTAAAGGACTAAGTTCAGGCCCAGAGACCTTCAGTTTTAAGGAAGGTAAGTGATCACATTGTGGTACAGTTTCTGTGAATGAGGAAAGCCAAGTGGCTCTTTCTCTCACCTGCAGATAGTGTAACAAAAGAGCAAGCCCAGGTCCCCAACCCTGGGGTTACAGAGGATTAAGTTTCTGCTCAGTGTCTGTGCCTACATCAGTTTCGGGGTCTTCAGAATCTGTGTCTCTTCCCTTGAGAGCAGTGGTGCTTTCTACCTGTCCTGCAGTCCTGTCACTTAACCACACAGAGCTGTGTCTAGGTGCTGATTGTGATGGCTGCTCTTGTTTGCGATGCATACTTGTAGATGTGAGTACACATCCAGAAAGGCTGGACTAATGGCGTAGACCCACTCTGAATAGGCAGCTACATTCCATGGACTGGTGACTGGTGTTCCACAGGGAATGAAGGAGAAAGCCCACTCTGTGGATATCCACACTCTGATAATCCTCCACCTCTATCTATCTGTCTGAGCTCCCCCACCAGTGGTGTAGCTGCTCTACTTGGCTACACCCTCTTCCCTCCCTCTCTCCCTCCCTCCCTCCCCTCCTCCCACCTTCCTCTCCTCCCTTCCTTCCCTTCTTCCTCCCCCTCTCCCTCCTTCCTACCTGTCTGAGGTTGAAATCTCTGAGGCTGTGAGCCCTAAAAAATGCACCTCCCCCTGGTCTATCTCAGATAGTTGGGCATAGCAATGAGGAAGATGGACACAGTGAAGTCACACTATTAGGGCTCCACCCCTAAAGTTTCCAATACCTCCCAAATACCGCTTCCACATGGGGACCTAGCCTTTAACTAATGAGCCTCTAAGGGAATTCATGTTTAAACCAGAATTGACCCATCCTAGTCTAGTGTAACTTTCCCTTATTGATCCAGATATTCCCCACCCTAACACTTTCATGTTGTCAAGATTGCTTTCTTTGTACTTCTAATCATTGTGTTATTGCTTGGTTCTGTAGTGTATCCTGCTTGTTTTTCCCAGAGTGAACTCTAGTGAATTCGACTCCATTGTGCCCAGAAACTTGCTTGCTGCGTAGTGGGCGCTCAGGTCAGACTTTGTGAGAGGAAGCTTTGAGCTAGCCTTCGCTAAATCACGCCACGATTTCTGTCCATGTTGAACATTCAGAGAAGAGTTAATGATTGTCGGTCTCTATCCCATGGTATGCTATGATATACCATGGTGTACTGTGATAAACTTGATTTGACTTATTAGATGTTGAGTTATAGCTTATAGTCAAGAGCATAGATTGTACACATACAACTTAATGAATTGTGTGTACCTATATAATTGAGCCTCAGATCAAGATGTTTCTAGAATCCCAGAAGACTACAATATACCCCCTTCACTCCCTCTTCTCATGGGCTAAACCATGTAATGTTTCTTTTAATTAGCTTCTAACATTTATAAAGGAAAGTTTCATAGGAAAGTACAGAATTCCAACATCTCTAAAAATCGAGAGCGCCATCAGCACAGGGCTGCTGCCCTTTGGCTGCAGTTTGCTGTGTCTGGGAAGCAGCTGTCCCGTGTGGCACATGCCCTATCATTCACCCACACCTTGCCTTCTGCCTTCACCTGACCTGGAAATGTGTTGCTAGTTGCCAGCTATAATTTCATATGAGTTGTTTTTCTTGTGGTAGAAATATGTCTTATCTGTTAAAAGGTGGAAACATGAATAGTAAACAGAAGTTACATTTTAATTTAGTCTATTTGAATTATTGTATTGCTAGACTTATTTCTTAATCAGTTTTAATTCTACAGTTTTGTTTAAATCTGTTCAGTGTTCTATTGCATGATCCAGTTTTCTGTGAAACATGTTTCTGCTTTGATTTTTTTATATTAGGAAGAATACCCTGTAGATGAATCTTTGTGCTCTTTATCTTCTTGGAATAAACTTGGGAGGGCTGTTGCCAGGTCCGTGTTGTCAGCTTTGCTCCTGAAGGGTGAGATGATGTTGTCTAAAGGACCACATACAGGAATGTTTCTTCCTTACTCTGTGCCTGACTGGGGCTTAAACTGTTAAAGATGTGCTAATATAATTAGGAGAAACAAAACATGGGGATAATGGCCTACAGTGCTGAACCTTAGAGTCAAATCAGGTAACACACACACACACACACACACACAGAGCCTGTATGTCTTTGTGTTCTAGTTTAATTTTTGTTGATATAATTAAACATCCTTATCAAAATCAACTTCAGGGATTTTGCTGGTTTCTACTTTCAGATCATGATCTGTCATGTGGCAGTTCACAGAGGCAGGTTAGAGCAGCAAGGAAGTAAACAGTAGATTCTGCTTATTGCTGGTTCAGCTAGCTGTCATCACTCTTACACAGTTCAGGCCCCAGCCCCTGAGATAGTGCAGCCCACATTTAGGGTGGGTCTTTCTGCCTCCCCTAATAATGAAAAGGCTCCCACAGGCATGTTCATAGACAACCTGATCCAGGTGATTCCTTGTTGAGATTCCCTCCCCAGGTGATTCTAGCCTATGTCCGTTGACAGTTAAAACTGTGAACCCAGTGTTTTCTCTGTGTACACAGGAACAAATATTACAGACATTTAAATGGACTGCAGAGATGGCTCAGTGGTTCAGAGTACACGCTTCTGTCGTAGGGCATGAGGATTCAGTTCCCAGTGTCCAGATGGTGGCTCACAACCATTTGTAACACCAGTTCCAGAGGACCTGATGTTCTCTTCTGACCTTTTGAGCACCAGGAACACACACGATGCACAAATACACATTCAGGCAAAACATTTATATGCATAAAAAAGAAATAAAATTCAAAGAACATATAAAGTATATTTTTTGCTTTCATTGGGTTTTATTTTAAATTAGATGTCTGTCCCTTGCTTTCTAAGGAGATGCTCACGTAGAGCAGCAGAAGCCGTTGTACATGCTTCAGCACTGAACCTCCTCCTCAGGAATCCTGGCTCTGGAAATTGCTATGGGAGATTGGATGACTGTTACAGATCCAAGTCTGTGTGCAGGTAACTGAGGGCAAATAGCAAACACCATCAAAGGGGGAGTATTGAGAAAAGAAGCAGTTACTACAGACACAGAAGATGTGAAGACACAGAGCCATCATTTCCAGTAAGGTTAGAAATAGCCACGCTGTGCTTTGGATGGGCAATAGATTATTACCATTTTGAGGGAAATTTATGCATTTGAAACATATTTATTGGCTCTTTGAGTTTCCTTTAATTCCTTTAATCACATAAACTGAGTGGCACACACAAGTGTATTTTTCCTATTTTTATAAATCTACTAGTAACTTACCTAACAAAGAGCATTAATGTAATTGTTTCATTTTCTCATTTTTTTTATAAGAAACCAGAGATTTATTGGGAATATTAACTAATAGGTGACAAAGGAGTGCACTGGTGTGTTTTTGGTTATGGGATGGATCAGATGTGTGGTGTCATCATTAGTTACAAATTTTTAATCATCCCTAACTTCAATTTGCACAAGTTCTGTGATGATATTTAGATGTTATGTTGAAAATGTACAGTGTATTTTAAAATATTAGATTGTGTGGTTTATTATACAAAAAATATAATGAATGAATTTCTGATCTGGCATTTTCTCATTTTTTAAAAATAAAAGTGTATATAGATTTCACACAAAAGTATCTTTGCCTTAACTTTAAAATACTTTATACGTAATTCAGAATCTTTGATAATAGAGATTACGTTACTTTTATAATTGCCTGAATATCTTTTATTTTCAGAAAGCAAAAATCTCTCTCAATATACCTCAGAAACAAAGATGTCTCCATCTAGTTTATACTCCCAGCAAGTGCTGTGCTCTTCCATACCGTTATCAAAAAATGTGCACGGTGTTTTCAGTGCCTTCTGCACAGAAGAGAACATTGAACAGAGTATTTCATATCTTGATCAGGTAATATGGTTTTTTTATAAAAAGCAAGAACATTAAAGTCATCTTAGATACTGGAAAATATCAAAACTACAAGAAAAGCATTTGCTAAGCGAGTATGTTGTTATACAGTGTCCAGGACTCAGGCAGAGACCTTGGTGAGCTGACATAAGGTTAACTGGGTGTGTTTGCAGCCAACAGACGGACACTTGAGTCCCAGGCTCCTGTACTAGAGTCCAACCTTCATTTCATTGATAAAAAATCCTGGACAACTTATACAAGGTCATGGGTGATTAGACTGTTCAGCAAAGAATTTAAAGTTCTTTACGTATTTATTCTCTGAATATTTAACATTAATGATCTAGGAATGGCTTTTGTTTGTCTCTCTTTTTTTCCTTTCCACTGTTTTCTGTTAATCTACTGAAAAACAATTAACTTACATAGTGATAGTTCCAGTCAACAAGTTAAAAGCTGTATATTATGTACTGCATGGTATTTTAAACTAAGTGGACATTGTGGGCTGCCTCTGAACTGCACATGATGAGGTTTGGTAGTTTTTGAGACTCAAGGCATCTCGTTATTAGCTTATCACTGTGTGGTGCAGTGGCTCATGCTTGCTGAACTGAAACGTCCTGTTCTTTGACTGTCCTCCCGGAGATAACCAGCCGCTAAGAAAGTGTTTCTCCCTCTCAGGAACTGACTGCCTTCGGTTTTCCTTCCTTATATGAAGAATCCAAAAGTAATGAGACAAAGAGAGAGTTAAATATAGTTGCTGTTTTAAACTGTATGAATGAACTGCTTGTGCTTCAGCGGAAGAATCTTCTGGCCCAGGAAAGTGTGGAAACACAGAACCTGAAGCTGGGCAGCGACATGGACCACCTGCAGAGTTGCTACACCAAACTTAAGGTACCCCTTGTTCACCTTCCTGCCTCAGCACTGGCTCAGCCGAGACTGGGAGCTGTGTTTAAAACCTAGGTGAGAGAGAGGGATTTCAGTAATTTCCATACGTTGGTTCTGCCTCTTGCTGCCTATGCAGAAGGTCTTGGTTTTGTTGTTTGGTGACTTGCAGAGGCTGTAGAGTTAGGAAATATATTCTGGGGAAAATCTGGGTTTTCTCCCCTTCTCCAGTCTTGCTTGATATAGTAGATGCTTCATAACATGGTGATTCCGAGAAAAATAGTTCCAAGGTATGTACACCAAAGAGCAGACCTGGCTCAGGAATGGAGCCAGCCAGATAGCATCTGACAGCAGGGAGTGGGGGTACCCTGGATGCAGGGAGACCAGAGCTTCCTGTGCTCTTTCCCTGTAAGTCTTCTCAGTAAGAAGGAAAATGTACTTTACAGGGACCATTGACCATTGACCTGCTACCATGTAGAATGTGGTTGCTGGTTTCTGGTTGCTCTCTCTCTCTCTCATAAAAACCTTTTCTGTGTTTTACTATAAGAAATGCCTTGAGAAAAGAGGAACAAGTGTTTGAATCTTTGAATAGGGAAGACTTATATTATTGTTGTGTATACCACTACTGGGCATATACCCTAAAGATGCACAGTCGCACTCCAAAGGCATTAGCTCAACTATGTTCATAGCAGCGTTATTCGTAATAGCAAGAACCTGGAAACAACCCAGATGTCCCTCAACTGAAGAATGGATTAACAAACTGTGGTACATCCACACAATGGAGTACTACTCAGCAATAAGAAAAAATGATATCCTAAAAGTTGCAGGCAAATGGATGGATATGGAGAATATCCTCATGAGCGAGGTTTCACAATCCCAGAAAGATAAACAGGGGATGTACTCACTCATTAGTGACTTTAAACAAAAAGCAAAGCGTGTCCAAGCTGTAAACCACAACCACTGAACAGCTTGGGATCTGAAGCACCTTGAACTGGCACCTTACAGCCCATTCCCTCCAGAGGAACACCTGACCCAGTCTTGATGTTGGGATGAGGAAAGCAGATTTGCCTGGAGTGGATGCTGAACTAAGCCACCTTGGGACCTTGCAACCTCCTGCCCTGGCTGGGGAGGAGATAAGGAGATGGGGAGAAGAGAGAATAACTGGGAGGAGCAGGAAGGGGGAGTTTGAGCAAGGGGCTACTGGATTAAAAAAAATGAGTTTTTATTCATTAAAAAAATAATAAATAAATGGAGATACCACAAAGAAAAAAAAAAAGGAATAGAAACCATTTTTCCTCAATACTCTATATAAAGTCCTGTTTGCGAAAAGAAAGCCTTTGTGTGCATCTGTGTACCCTTGGCAAATTGGCTTCCTTGTGTTTTTTTATCCGTGGGTCCTTAGCCCTCTTTCTATATCCCACCCTTTCTAAAGCAGACAAGAAAAGCCCAAGAACCTTAGCCCTCAGGGCTCTATAGGAGAATCTATACGTAGTTTCTGTGTAATAGTAATGTATGCTGTGAAATGCATGTGGTGTGCACTGCCCTGCACATGAACTCCGCTCACATTTGGGGATGCTCTAGAGAAGTGTCACAGACCCTCCATGGCACGTGCTCCTTTTAGCTGATGTGTCTTGTCTGTCCTAAGACCACGTGCAGTAACAGTGCTTTTAGCTTCTTGTGCATCCTGTTTGCCTGCCAGAGAAAGTACCCCACTGTGTGTCCTGGCTTCCTAGGGACTCTGCAGGGCTGGAGAGGTAACCTAGTGGTCTCTAGGGCTGTGAGCTGTGCATGCCTCAGTGATTTAGGTCGTTTTCTCAGGGTCTGGATACTAATCGGGCTGATCCAGATTTATAAACTGGAAGACTGTGCTCTTGGTTGGATCCATGTTCTATTGGCCAAGTGCCATGTGAGTAATTAGTGCCCAACTGTGCAGTCTAATGATGCAGGTTAAGTTGGAGTGGTGGGGTCTCTCCTTCCAAGGAATGAATTAGACTACCCAGAGCAGATTAGTCTAACAGGATGTCTTTTAACTGGGATTCAACCCGGGCCAGAATCTGTTATATTTGGCTTAGCTGAGGACAGAAGTTTATAAGGTTTCTAGATCTAATGTGATTTATTCATTAGGTGCTTCGGGGAAAAAAAGTCCCTGCTCGTGAGTTTTCAACTAATGGAATCCAATGCGTGAGGCCATAGTTATAGTAATTATTTCAATGTACACACATGCACATGCACACCATGTCATATTTTCTTTATACCTTCATCTGTTCCACAGCTTAGCTACTGTGAAGAGTGCTGCAGTAAGCATGGGTAGAATCCTTCAGACTAGACCAGGAGTGGTATACTGGAGTGTATGGTATTTCTGCTTTTAGTTTCTTGAACCTCTGTACTGGCCTCTGCAATGGCGGCATCAGCTTACCAGGCATAGTCTTCTCTTTTCTCGCATCCTCACCAGCTTATTTCCTTGATGGGAGTAGTTGTTCTGATGAGGGTGAGGTAGAATTTCACTGTAGTTTTTAATTACATTTCTGTAGGCCTAAAGATGTTGGACACTTTTTATATACTTATGTTTGTAGTTCCTTTGAGAACTGCCTAATTAGTGTGTTTGTTCATTTGTTGAGCAGTTTGGGGCTTTGGTATTTAATATTTTGAGTTCTTTTTATGAATTGCAAACATTAGTCCTCACCAGACCTCTAGTTGGTGAAGATTTTCTCCATTGTTTCCCCATGCTGACTGCTTCCTTTGCAGGGAATAAGCAGTGAGCTTTTAGATGTCAGTTGTCCATTTTTGAGGTCAGCTTCTGTGTCATCAAAGACCTGCATAACCCTTTATCTGAAATGTTTTCTCGAGTCTTTTCTCTGGTAGCCTCAGAGTTTGTGGTCTTATGCTAAAGTCTTGGATCCATTTTGAACAAATGTTTTGCAAAGGATGGATGAGGGATCTAGTCTGTTTTCCCAGCACAACTTATTGAAGATGCTGTCTTTTCCCCAATGTATATTTTTGTGCCCTGGTCAACAATGAGGCAGCTGTAACCATGTGCATTTCTTTCTGAGTCTATGTTGTATTCCATTGGCCTTCGTGTCTTCCCATGGCAGAGGAATGCTGCGTTTTGTTGCTGTGGCTGTGTTGGAATTAGGTACTGTGGCACCTGCAGCTGTGTTTCTTTTGCCCATGATTACTTTGGCTGTTTGGGGCCTTTGTGCTGCTCTGTGAATTTTAGAATTTTCTTTTCTTTTTTTTTATAATTTCTCAGAGTTTATACTTGAACTTGCACATTGTGAAGGATAGTGCCCCTAGTCTCTTCACCCACAGTGTAGTGGGATTCTGTTCTGTTACATTGTAAATAATTGTCCCACCTACTGGTTTAATAAAAAACACTGATTGGCTGAAGGCAGACAGGAAATGTGAGTGAGGCTACCAAACTAAGAAAACTCTGGGAACAAGAAGAACAGAACAGGGAAGCCAGAGAGACAGCAGAAGAAAAGCCAGCAGATGCAGAGGAAAGAAGACAACCATGCTGCTCTGAGAAAAGGTACCAAGCCGCGTGGCTAAACAAGATTAGAATCATGGGTTAGTTTAAGATGAAAGACCTAGCTAGCAATATGTCTGAACCATATGTCAATCAGCATGAAATTAATATAAGCATCTGTCTGTTTCTGTGGGACTGGGTTTGTGAGTATGGATCACAGACCTGATAGGCTAGAAACTTATTATTACAAAATAGCGTTTGTAGTTCCCTAAAGCAAGCACTCCCCAGAGGCTGAAGGCATCACAGTAGATGGGAGAGTCTTCTAAAGTGTGCTCTTGGAGTGTGGAAGTCTTAGAGAGAATTCTGAAAATGACAGTTACTGCTCTTCTGAGGACTTTTTGACTCCTCAGTTTTACTCAGATGGCATATTTCATGTTCCAGGAACAACTGGAAACCTCGAGGCGAGAGGTGATTGGGCTTCAGGAGAGAGACAGGCAGTTACAGTGCAAAAATAGGAATTTGCATCAGCTACTGAAAAATGAAAAAGATGAGGTAAGTTTTCTGTTATGTGCATGAGGTGCGTGAGCTGTTGGTTTCTGGAGTTTGAGCTGTGACGTAATGACCACGTCACTTTTAAAAAAGAACTGTCTCTTCGACCTGTGTCACACTATTCTGGTGGGTGGGCACCCCATGCCTGTCCTCTGCCCCTGCTCAGAAGGTTTTCTTACTTTGTACATCAGCCCTTAGCTGGCAGCGGGCAGTGCGTCCTGTGCCATCCTCCCCGTCACTTGTTCTCAGGCACGAGAACTCAGAGTGTGCATCCTTTGTCTCCTCGGTACTGCTGCAGGTGCATGGCTTCCCACCTCACTCCCCCTCTGCACCAACACCTCACTTTAGCAAGGTCTCCCTCTGGCTCTCACCTGACCAGGTCTCCACACGTGCTAGGCAGGCGCCCTCACTAAACTGTCCCCCTTCATCCTCTGGTGTGATCTCAACTGTTACCTTTTTTTAATCTAGCAAAGAATTAGCCTGAGTAAATGGCCACGGAGCAGTACACTTTACTTACCCAGGATACATAAAGCTGTGGTGATTCATATTAAAAATTTTATTCCTAACTCTGAGTGCCCTAGTTCTGAACTTCACTTAGCAGGTACCTAGACCAGTGTAGTGCTGACAGCACTGTGGTGTGGACCTGCACCAGTGCAGCTGAAGACAGCATCTTAATGCATCTGGGAACAGCCGCTAGGTTCTCCTTGTCCTGCCTTGTGACCCAGTCCATATGATAGCTACAAGATACTGTTTTCAGTGTTTTAGTCTTTGAGAGACTTGAAAGGACGTGTATTTCTAGTCTTTCCTTTTCCATGTGTCTGGGTGTTTTGCCTCCAGGTCTGTGAACCACGTGCATAGCTGGTGCCTTCGGAGGCCAGAAGATCAGATACTCAGGGACTTGAGTTATGTGGGTGGTTGTGAACCACTGTGTGGGTGCTGAGAATTGAACACAGGACCTTTTCAAGAGTAGCAAGTCTCTTAACCACTGAGCCATCTCTTCAGCCTCAGGAATCTATTTCTTAAAAGGCCAATGAAAGACATTTCTTTTTATGTTATTTAACTGGTGTTTAATCGTGAACAATGAATGCCTAACCAAAGTTATTGCATAGGAAATTTCAGTATGTGTTGATTACACTGTTTGACTGTAGTTTGCCCTTCTTGTGGAGGGAGCTAACACGCCACTCTATGGCTAGTTGAGAATGGCTCTGAAGAACAAAGGGTACTGCATGTAGGCATGCACGGAAGAGCAGCCTCTGACTGGGCTCCCAGCAGCCACTGCGCATTGCTGTTGTTGACTTGGTATTTTCAGGTGACTTCCCCTGGTTAGAGGTGTGGGAAGATGGCCACTAAGACTTGTTTTACCTTCTGAATGTCAATTCTAGTGGGTTATCAATACTTGTTTGATAGACAGTGTTTTCTCTTTCAGGTGCAAAAATTACAAAATATCATAGCTAGTCGGGCTACTCAGTACAATCACGATCTGAAGAGGAAGGAGCGTGAGTACAATAAGCTAAAGGAGCGTCTGCATCAGCTTGTCATGAACAAGAAGGACAAAAAGATAGGTATGATGCTGGCCGGCCGACTGATGGGGACCGCAGTGCCTCCCCAGTGTGAAACAGGGAAGCGTTTGACGCTGTAAAGTGGGTGGGCTTCAGAAGTTAGGTTTCTCCATATAAGCTGCAAATTGAGACAGTTCTTTTGGGGAGAAGAACAAAAGTGGGTTGTTTTAGTTTTTGTTACGTGTTGTCTATTGTAGGAATTATTTGGTAGTAGTTGATTATATAAAAAGGATTAATATTTATTAAAGAGCTTATATGAAATATTTATTGATATAAGATTGAACTTTAGGGCAGTTTTGGAGAGTTGAACTGTTTTATGTGGCGGCAGCAGCAATCGCCCTCCGAGCACGGGAACAAACAATAGAGGAGACAGCGTGTTTCCACTCTTAGTCAGGCCTGGCCACGCTCCATACAGGGGTCCTCCAGGCCTAGAAGCCACACCTCTAGGTCTTGGTAAATCGCACCTGATCCCACTGCAGTTGTCTTAGTTACTTTTTTGTTGCTATAAGATGAAGTAACCAAGGCAACTTCAGGAGAGTTTGTTGGGCTTAGGATTTCAGACAGTAGTGAGTGCTCATCTAGGTAGGGAGCATTACTGAGAGCTTATGTCTTGAGAGAGACCGAGGCAGGAAGAGCCAAAGCCTACCCCTAGAGACACACCTCTCCCAACAGGGCCACACCTCCCTTCCTTAGCAGTTCCACTAACTGGGGACCAAGTATTTAAACGTACTTAACATGTCGGGTGTGGAGTTGAAAAGTCAGCCAGAGGGCACTGTTCCCACAGAAAGAACTGGAGATGGTGATGGCTTCTGACTGTTGAAACCAGAGTGACTTTAGAGTTAGCTTTGTAGATGGCAGCAACAGCAGCCTTGGGTGGGTAGCTGTGTCTTCCCAACCCGGTCAGAAATGATGGACTTCATCTTATTCGAAATTAGAATAACTTTTCTCTTATGCCAAATGAGTGTGACTGCATCTGGGGAAGAAGGAAGGAACTTTGGTTCTGGGAAGCGCTTCTGCTCCTGTGAGGATAACAACAGTCAAGTGGCTAGTGCTGCAGGGCAGGCCTTCCTGTAACGCCCAAACAGTCTGACTGTCTGTAAATAGGCAGTTCTAGGAAAGCTTTGTGTTCAAGGCAGGAGGCCTGCAGCCTGTGGTTTGTCACCCTCCCGCCTCTACTGAAGTTAATAGTGACAAGTAACATCGTGTGCAGGTACTGTGCCCTCTGTTAGGAATACCCCTTTAGACTGGAGGGTGTGTCTCTCCTCCGGCCAGGGAAGAAGTGAGACTAGCATTTGAAGAGCTTGCCAAGCCCCAAGCCCCAGGTATTTGAAGGGTTCTGACCTATGTACCAGGGAGCTTCAGTCCCTTGTATGTCTCAAATGTGATAGAGTTTTTTAAGCACATGGTAGAGATTAATTCTGTTTTGTGCTTACATTTGTAGCTATGGATGTTTTAAATTATGTGGGTCGAGCTGATGGAAAGCGAGGCTCGTGGAGGACTGATAAAACAGAAGCCAGGTACAGCCATGTGACCGGACACTGCAGCCAGCGGTTGCTGTCACCACGTGTTCTCACAGCTGTGCTTTCTCCCCAGGAATGAAGATGAAATGTACAGAATTCTACTGAACGATTACGAGTACCGCCAGAAGCAGATCCTAATGGAAAATGCCGAGCTGAAGAAGGTCCTCCAGCAGATGAAGAAGGAGATGATTTCTCTTCTTTCTCCCCAGAAGAAGAAACCCAGGGAACGAGCAGATGACAGCACAGGCACTGTTGTAAGTATCCCTCCCTAACAGCAACCCAGGCTGCTGACCCACGCAGTCCAGACCCTGGCTGTCTTACTCGGTGAGCGCCCTTGTAGTATTTGGCACAGTTGAATGACTGCTCTGCCCCCTGTAGTGACTGTGACAACTGAAAACTGCCCTGCACATTTCCAGACACATCTGAAAATCACTGGAGATCATCATCTGTGCTTCATGAGCATCAGCTCATTCATATTCCTCCTGGAAATGATTTCCAGCAGTATAATGATTTGACTATTTAACTTTAATTATGCCCATCTTAGATATGAGCAAACTGAGGCACAGTAGTTACTAGCACAGTGTCCACAGCAGGAATATGATTGGACTTGTGTCTGCACTCAATGACTGTGGTAGACGGTCTCTTCAGTACCATACTGTCTCTCTGGAGCTAAAGCAACATCCAGTCCACATCTTTATTGACGCTTATTATGTTCTGAGTCCCAAAAAGACAAAGCTAAGATTTTGAGAGTTTCTTCAAGAAAGACTTTGGGAAGGGCTAGGCATGTAAAGAAACAATTACCACATGTGCCAGGTGTGGTGGCTGTTTGCTGTTCAGTCAAAGAGAGTGACTGGTGTGGATTCTTCCAGAATGAGTAGATGCTCTCAAGGTGGAAAGCCTGCTTGACTCAAGTGTTTGCCATGGGAACCTAATTGTGGCCTTGAACTTCACAGTGGTTCAAATCTGAAGATAACAGTTTGTTATCAGGTCTGACAGCTGCCAACCAACCCACCCAAGTACATTTTGTAAGCCAGCCCATGTTCAAGGATTGTTTATTTTGTGAGCTCCTAAAATGAGAAACCACCTCACTGCCCTGCTCTTTGTTTTTTTTTTCCCCCCCAGGCAGAGAAACAGGCAGTAAATTTGGTTTTGTTTGTTTGTTTGTTGTTTTGCAACTGGACCATGCTATGTAGTCTAGGCTAGCCCAGAACTTAAAAATTCTTTTTGCTATTTACTTTTTTAGTGCTGGGATTTCAGATGTGTGAAGTCATACCTGCCTGTTGTTAGGGTTTTTGAATTTTCAAATTCAAAAATTACTTTACTGGGGGGTGGTGTGGAGACCAGAGGACAACTTGTGGGAGTCAGGTTTTTTTCTTTCCTCATTGCACCATGTGGGTTCCATGATCTCATTTGGATCATCCAGTTTGGCATGTCACTGGCCTGGTAAGTGTTAACAGTAGGTTTATAATCAGGGTGTAGTACTATGATCTGAAAAATAGAAATCCATCATGTTCCACAGGCTGCTGCTTTGAGCATAACCTGATGCTACAGGTATAAAATTCCAGATTGATCTCCCAAAACAGCTCAGTGAGACTTGAACCACACAAAAATATTACATAAAATTACTTTCAAATTATGCTTACAAGGTAGATTTGAAATAAAGTTCATGTTTAGCTTTGCACCACATCTCTGTCAGACAGACAAGACAGACAGACTGATACACAGAGAGAGGGAAAGAGAGAGAAGAGAGAGACAGGCAGACAGAGGAGAGAGATACTGTAAAATCCCAACATGTCTTAACTCCCAAGTGCTCAAGCTCCCATCTCTGGTGAGGGATGCTTAGTCCATTGTCTTAAGCAGCTTTGAAATGGGTTATAGGCCCATAGCTCCTTGAGACCAGTGATGGCAAGAACTGTCACTGGGTTGGTCCTTCTGACCCCAGATGGGTGCACGGGGCTCTTGGGATCAGAGGAGGGGGTCCTCTGCCAATCCTTAGTCACCTGCTGTGCTTAGACAGCCTCTGCTTCCCCAGTGCTGATGTCACAGCATCTAGCCTGCTCTGTTCCTGCTGCATGCCGCTGTGATTGACTCTTTTAATCTTTGGTTGACCTTTTCATAGGCAAGTATTTCAACCATCCTGGAAGTTAATAACAAATAAGGACTGTGTTATGTAGATATATGTTTGGCTTACACTTTTAGTATTGTTTCTCTGTGGTAACCTTATCAGTGTTGGTACATTTTCCTGTAATTTCATATCTTGGTACAATAAAACATGTCACTCATAAAAATGATAGGAAAAGAGCTGGCATTGACCACACTGTAGATAATCTCTGAAGGTTTATTGGTTGCAGCATTGTAACTTGGAGGCCGGTTGACCGTCTCAGTCACACCTATTGGCTGGTAGCACAGAGTTTACTGTAGTTTGAGGAGTAGATGTGGTCAGCGTCCAACACAGCACTGGGCAGACAGAAGCTCGCTCTCCTCAGACAGCTCTCTCTGTCAGAGTCAAATCTGAAGAGATCTGAATTTGGAAGTTTCTGTCTTCAGTATTACTCGTGTTTTTATAAGGCACTGGGTAAAGGGTAGGGAGACTGTGTCAGTCTGCTGTGGCTGCCTGGTACAGAGCCTTTGTAAGTTGCTGATCTTTTCTTTTCTTCACCCTGTACTGTAGGTTATTTCTGATATTGAAGATGATGCTGGGGAGCTGAACAGAGAGAGTGCATGGGGACTTTCCTGTGATACTGTGAGAGAGCAGCTTACAAACAGCATCAGAAAACAGTGGAGGATTCTGAAAAGTCATGTAGAAAAGCTTGACAACCAAGGTAACTACTGCTCCAGTGCATGCAAAGTGGGCCTTGGCATGAGCTGCTGCTCCAGTGCATGCAGAGTGGGCCTTGGCATGAGCTGCTGCTCCAGTGCATGCAGAGTGGGCCTTGGCATGAGCTGCTGCTCCAGTGCATGCAGAGTGGCCTTGACATAAGCTGCTGCTCCAGTCCCGTGGATAGTGGGACCATGGCTTCAGAGCTGCTGCTCTGGGTGCCCAGTTCTGCCTGCTTTGCGCTCCCTCAGAGATACACCTGGCTTCAGGACAACCCCTGAGACCAGTATCACTCACATTCTGATGCTGGGTCTTGTGCAGCTCAGTAGAGAGCTGAATAACTTGTAACTCAAGAGTATGACGGTGGGCCATTTTATGTCTATTAAAGTCTGCATGCTTTTAAGTCAGGAAAGTTAAATTTTGTATTTTTTTAAGATTTATTATATCATGTGAATGTAGGTCTCTGTAGAGGTCAGAGGTTTTTGCTCCCTGGAGCTGAAGTTACATGTAGATATAAGCCTCCAGCATGGGTTCTAGAAATGGAACCTGGGCCCTCTACAGGACCAGAGTACACTTTTAACCTCAGCCATTTCTTCAGCCCTAAAATCCCTATTTAGTGAGTGAAATTTACTTACAATTTATTGAAATTGTCAAAATAGCACATGTTAGTGCTAATGCTGTAAGCTGGAAAAGGCAAACAGCACATGTTAATTTGCATGAAGTGAGTGAGCTCATTCCCTCTTCACTGTTATTAAGAAGCCTGCCTGGACTGGAGGACTGCAGGACTTAATGTGCAAGCACACAGATGGGACTGGACCACTCTCGGTCACCATACAAAGCAGTTTATGAATCTGTGGCATCTGTTAGCTCCTGAAGACAATAAGAACCAGAGCACAGGGAGGCATGTCATTGATCTTCTCATGTTCGTCTTGAGTAAACGTGGCATATAAGTTAAATGTTGGCAACAATACTTACTTGTAAATCTATTTAGTACTAAGATTATATAACTGTACAGTTGTTAGAACTTGGATTTGTTCTGCTTTAAAACATTTAATTTTGTTACAACTTAGGAAAATGTAAAATGCTAAAGAAAATAACTTCCTTTTACACATCGTGTGAGAAGCCCAGAAATGGAAAAGTGAAGAGTCTTTTATTTTTAACGTCTGTTCCAGAGCAGCATGAATGTACCGTGGCTCTAAGAGCTGGTTCTGGTTGTTCTGCTCACAGCTTCTGCTGCTTTAACAAATACTATGACCAGGAGCCACTTGAGAGGAAAGGGCTTATTTCACCTTATAGCTCACAGACCATCGTGAAGGGAAGTCAGGACAGGAATGAAGAAAGGCTGTGGAGGAACACTGCTCCTTGGCTTGCTCCTCATGGCTTCCTTAACGTACTGTTATACAGCCAAGACTGTGTACACCTTCACAGTGGCAGCCCCACCACACAGAGCTAGGCCCTCCCACAAGGCCAGCCTGCTCTACAGAGTGAGTGCCAGGGCTGCACACAGAAACCCTGTCTCCAAAACCAAACCAAAACAATCTTTAGTGAGGCAAATGCTGCACAGGCTTGCTCACAGAGCAGTCTGATGAGGCATTTTCTCAGGTGAGGTGCCCTGTTGTGAGGTGACCCTGGCTTGTGTCAAGTTGACAGCTAACTAACCAGCACACTGGGATTCTGTCAGTGTCAAAGGTCCACTTAGAAAGCCTCAATGATGAGGACGTCATCTCACGAGAAGACCATGAGCACGAGACCGAGAAACTGGAGATGGAGATCCAGCAGTGTAAAGAGATGATCCGAGCACAGCAGCAGCTCTTACAGGTAAACTGGGGGGGGGGACGGGGGGGGGGGACACTCAGTGTCTACTGAGCCTGTCGGGTTTCACTCCTGTGCATCTCCTGAGGTCGCTAGTATTGACATTTCCCATCTCAGCTGAGTCTGCACCAGCAGTTAGGAAACCGCATCTCTTCTTCACATGGCCCTGCTTTTCCAAGGGAAGCAGGTGCTCACTGGTTTCCTGATTGCTCACAGTTGCGGCCCCTGGCCAGGCTCTGATCATCTTTCTCACTTTGACTTGAATGTGTGTAAGCTGTATGGGCTTCCTGACTTACTGTGCTTTAAAATTTAATAGCAGCAGCTGGCCACCACCTGTGATGATGACACCACCTCATTGTTGCGAGACTGTTACTTGCTGGAAGAAAAGGAACGCCTCAAAGAAGAGTGGTCCCTTTTTAAAGAGCAAAAAAAGAATTTTGAAAGAGAAAGACGAAGCTTTACAGAAGCTGCGATCCGCTTGGGGCTGGAGGTGAGCTCTACAGTGCTGCTACATTGGGCATGGGTATGCACATGAATGTTTCCTGGATCTGACTTGTCTCTGAAGGGCCACACTGAAGATGCTACTATTGAGGGCTATCTACCTGAGAAGACTGCTCAGCCATCGGTTTAGGCCAATAGTAAGTCTTGATTATCTGGCCAGTGACTACACTGTGTGTTTGGGAGCCCAGCCTTCCTCAGGCTGGGCTTTTAGGAAAACACACAAAAAAATCTTAGGTTGACATACTTCAGTTAACAATTATAGTTAGCCAGAAGTGCAACTACAGAAGGCAGAGAACAAGGTTAGTGCATTCAGAAGCTTTCCAAGAAGTATGAACCTGGGTGGATTGGGTCTTCTTCAGTTTGGGCTGCTGGTGCTCTCTCCATCCCGGAGACACTTCCCCTCACCCTCCCGATTGTGAATGAAGGGCTCGGCCCTGGTTAGTTACGGTCAACATTGATTTCCTCCATGAATGTAACGTCCCTTTCGTCACTAGCTGTCTTCCTGAAGCACAACTGGTCAGGTGTTCCTCCTGCTGTCTGAGAGTGTGTCTGCTGTAGAGACAGTGACAGTGACAGATGGGACAGGGTGGTGAGGAAATGCAGGTAGGAGTCATCAGCTGGTCAGGAAAGGAGGAGGTGCTTGGTGTAATCTGTGTCGGCACTCTTGTGGCTCAGTAGCAGTGCCACAGCAGATGGCTAGCGGGCAGAAGAAATGCCTGATGGTGTCAGAGTTCATTTCCAGGCAACTGACTGATGAAGCAGGGTATTTTTCTGATATCAAGTTTTGTGGTTGTGTGTTCTTTATATAAGTTCAAAATTCTGCTCATGCTCTGTTCATGTGAAACGCAGCAGTTGTTGGTAGTAAAGTCTATGGTTTACTACCATTTAAATTATTTAAAGGTTGTTTATGTTTGAGGGTGCTTTGCCTGGATGCACATCTCTGTGCTACATATGTCTGTATATCATATGTGCCTGGTGTTCTCAGAGGCCAGAAGAGGGCATTGCATCCCCTGGAACTGGTGTTAGTGATGGTGTGAGCCACCGTGCAGGTGCTGGGAATTGAACCCGGGTCCTCTGTAAGAGCAACAAGTGCTCTTAACCATTGCACCATCTCTTCAGCCTCCAATTTTTATTTTTTTAAATGTAATTTTTTCAACCATCTTTTAGTTTCTAGGCAACTATTTCAGACAAGACGAAACAGCTGA
This sequence comes from Sigmodon hispidus, assembly GCA_004025045.1. Taxonomy (NCBI): domain Eukaryota; kingdom Metazoa; phylum Chordata; class Mammalia; order Rodentia; family Cricetidae; genus Sigmodon; species Sigmodon hispidus. Next base: position 98,822 of record PVIH01007338.1, read on the forward strand.
AAAAGTTTTGAGAAATGACAGTGGAATAATTACCAACTCTTTGGTTTGTCTGTTGCTCTAGAGAAAGGCATTTGAAGAAGAAAGAGCCAGCTGGTTAAAGCAGCAGTTTTTAAACATGACGACCTTTGACCCCCAGAACTCTGAAAATGTGAAACTGTTCAGTGCTTTCTCAGGAAGTAAGTTCTCACAAGCCATTTAGTCTGAATGTACACATGTCAAGTGCGGAGGTGTGCGTGCGGTCCTACAGTGTACAGGCCGATCTCTTTGTGGCGTTAAGACTTCATCTAAGTGAAGCGTTTTCTGTTTGCCCACCTGCATGTCCACATGCTGACCATCAAACCCCAGAATCAACCTAATGGTTTATTTACCAGAGTCACAGTAGAGCTCATAAGAGAACCTTGCATATAAAAAGTATATTTGTGAGTGTATAATAATCCCATGTGTTTGGAGATTCACCATTTTAGTTATTTATTTTAAAGCTAGATCCTTCTATTTGCAGAATATGTGACAGAGACGACAGTTAATTTGTTTTGTCTCAAATCCCACCCCCAATTGCAGTGATTAATCCTGGTTTTACCATGTACCCTGCTCTTCCGCTTCTAAAAAACAGGTTCTGATCCAGACAATCTTATAGTGCATTCACGGCCACGGCAAAAGAAGCCACACAGTGTGGCTAATGGGGCGCCAGCTTGTACATCAAAACTGACTAAATCTCTTCCTGCTTCACCTTCTACTTCAGACATTTGCCAGACCCGCTCCTGTGCTTCTGAACACAGGTATTTGTACTTTTAACATAATTCTAAAATGGCTAACATTTCATTGCTTAGGAGAAGTTGTTATGTATAGTATTTGTGATAGTAGAGGCTTTGGAGAGAAATTAGATTGTGTATACACAGAGGTTCCCAGTATGTGAGGCTCTGTGCTCAGTGCAGAAATCTAGTGGAGAACGAGGGGGATCTTTAAAGTACAGACTATGGGCTAGCCATGATGTACGGGATTTCATGCCAGCACTCGAGGGACAGAGGCAAGTGAATCTCTCTAAGCCTAAGGCAAGCTTGGTGTTCATAGTGAATTCTAAGTCAGTCAGAGCTGTATAGTGAGACCTGGCCTTAAAAGAGAGGCAGGGGTGACTCATTTCGTACTCAAGAATGCCATTCTGACAGATGTTCGGAGTGCGTAGTTGAATTGCTTTGCTGTGCCCATTGCAGTGGTATTGAAAGGCACAGAGGCAGAAGGAGCACTTCCTTGTGGGTGGGGAAGATGCCTAAGGTGAAAGTGTGAGAGCAGTTCTTCCCTACGCTGTCATTTTATAAAATCCTCCGGTTTGTGTTTTCAGCTCAGTGGTCTTCCGTGAGTTACAGAGCAGATAGTAAGAGGAGGGGGCAGAAGGACATGAGCTTTAAGGAAAGCAGTCTCCACTGTTCTCCATGGGGAACAGAGTTTGGAGCCAGAACTGTATAGAAGCTGGGAGAGCCAGGTAGAAGGCACTGTGGAAGGTGAGATGAGAGATGACGTGTCATTTGAAACTGGGTCTTGATGTGAGCACAGAGCCAGCAAATTACTTGGTGGGTTAGCTCCAGGAAGTGGACATTGATCTGCACTGTGGAGGTCGTGCTGCTCGGGGTCTGTACCGAGTGTGGGGGAAGGATGTCTCAAACAGAGCACGTTCTAAGTGTGCCTTCTTATTTCTTAAGTGCTTTCCCAAGATGTATTGTTAGCACAGACACAGGGCAGTCAGACTTAAGGTGTTCAGGAACATTTGCTCTACACCGTAATCAAAATAGTTATTAAGATTTACCTTCTTTTTTTTCCAGGAGTTTAATCAATGTGCTGAATATAACTTCTGAAGAAACTAAACCAAATGAGGTTGGAAGAGAGTGTCCAAATCAGAAATGGAGCGTGGTGTCAAGACCCAGTTCACGGGAAGGTTGCTACAGTGGATGCTCCTTGACCTACACAAACTCTCACGTGGAAAGAGACGACTTACCTTAGATGCATAGACTGCAGTGTTCTCACTAAAGTGTGCATCCGCGTTCACATCTGAGTTAAACAGGGTGTATCATAAAGTCAGTCAACTAATTTAGAATGGTCTGGGTTGTTTGTCTGGACTGCCCATCTTCCCCCAAAGAGTAGCAGTTTGAAAAAGCTGTTTGAAAGGATGCAAAGCCTTGGGTGTGTGTTAGTAACAGAAGCAGCTGCTCTGAGTAAGAGTGTATGATGTGTGGGTGAAACAGAAGCACTAGATGGATTTCCCTGCCAGGTATTGAAGATAGCACTTTTAGGGGACTGATTATTGTAAACAGTACATTTTTGTCCCAAACATGGTTGGCATTGGAAGTTTACCCTTTACTTGAATGTATACTGTAGATTTTTAACAAAGCAAGTTCTATATTTATTATGTTTAGTGTGATTTTGGTATTACCTCTTTCATATGTTTTACATAAAGTGAAATTTATGTATGTTATGTACATAGATATACACGATTATGTTAAGAGGCTTTAAGGTTTAAAAATTTCACACAAGCGCTGAGTGTAGCATTTCATGCTAACAACATTTTCAGTGGCATTGTGTTTACAGATGTGTTAGGACAACTGCCACATGACATTTAAGATTTTATTTTTAAGCAGTCTGGGCAATAAAAATTCAAAGCCACTCCATGAAAGATGAGTTCAGATAAATAGAAATATTAACATTACATTTTTGAGATTTTAAAAGCATTATATTTTATTTTATAT